>CM036778.1:15313815-15603815 GCA_020796225.1 Arion vulgaris
TTTCACCATTGACTTCTTTATAGCGCCTGTGTGTTTTTGTGGGGTCGCAAGGGGAATAATTAATAGTATCAGTGCGGTCTATAAGGAATGTCGTAAGGGGCGACTGAGATAGGGGCCTAGGGAAGCTACCCTAATAAATTCTTCTGCGACGAACGTTGCATATCGACCACTTCTTAACCACTCTGTGTGATTTGTATGTGATCTGAGTCTAAGAGCGATTGTACGTTGTAGAGTTATGCGCCTACAAGTATGCCAGCACATCCTATTTCTGCGATGCTTTTTATTTACTATCGTAGCTTCCCTAGGTTCTACATCAATCGCCTCTTACGACATGCCCTGTAGGTTGTTGTGGTACTATTCTTTGTTTCTCTTGTGGGCCCTGGTACCACACAGGCGACCCTAGTAAATAAAAAGCGTTGCAGAAATCTGATGTGTTGGCCTACTTGTAGGTTCATAACTGGCACAATGTACAATCGCTCTTAGGCTCAGATCATTGCCCGCGTGCCCAGCGTGTTCGTAGCGCGTTGGACTACGGGTGACTAGTCCTCTGTAAGTGCGGGTTCAACTCCGCGGATTGGCAGAAAAGCTACAGGTTCCCCAGATTTACGGTGTTCGTGCCACCGAGCCGAAGGATTACAATATCCATGACATCGAGCCGAAGAGCTTTCAGCTCAAGTGCTTCTGGATCGAAAAAAAAAGGCTCAGATCACATAGAGATCACACAAAGTGGTTAACAGTGGTCGATATGGAGCATTCGAAGAAGACCTCTTGATAGAAACGTTGTTGTGGAGGAAGGGATGTAGTGAACTTGTGTGTGCGTGTTCTAAGGTACTATCTAAGCTGTTATTTATTTTCTTAAGGCTGATCTTGATGCCTTCGCTCCATCTTTTGCGTGGTCTTCCTCGTGTTCTTTACTCGTTATACTTTTTCAGCTTGGCTCTCTGTGATCAGTTATCAGTTACGCCCGAGTGGTTACTGGGGCCCAATTTTGGGGTGTAAAGAATAGAACCACTGTTACCTGCCACGCATGTCGTAAGAGACGACTTTGGAGGTTTGGCTGAAATTGGATGCACGTGTCCTAAACGTGTAGAAGTCTATGCGTTTAGGGGCCTACCAAACCAATGTGCAACGTATACACGTTCTTGGCAAAGATCAAACATATCACAAAGAGTGATTAAAATTGGTCGTAAGGAACGAACGCAAAGAAGAAGAAGAAGGTAGCAGTTAGATGATGAAGACAGAGAGATAACATTGTGGATAGCCTGACTTCATGGCACGGTAGAATGTCAACATCTGAGATGATAGCAAACACCAGAGACAAAAATTTGTAGAGGTCCATGATCGCCTACGCCAGCCGGCACGGCACCTGATGATGATCATCATCATAGCACTCTTGACATGTCCGTTTATCTTCTAGAAAATACATGGATATTTCCGTTTCAACAAATCCGACAGCGTCCAGCGGCCCAACACTCCATTTCGATGTTGATTAATTAATCTTTGAATATTTGGTATGTTGTTTGCTTTGGACTGTACCAAAGTCGACACCTATCTCTCTCAATCTGGTCAGCGAGTGGGATTCACAGCCCTGAAACTCATCTGCTCGGAAAGATTCAATGCGTTAAGACTGTCATTTCGGTCCATTGCAGATCCGTCTGATATTGTAGCCATGCCAGCCAACTTATCAGTTCAGTCATTACCACTGACTCCTGCATAAGTAAAGGTAAAAAGTAAAGGAACCCTTTCATACCTTGGGGTATGTAGGGCTTTCATACCTTGGGGTATGTAGGGCTTTCATACCTTGGGGTATGTAGGGCAATACAGTGTTAGGTCTCTATTTTTCATTGACCGTCGGCACACGATGGGTGATGTGGTCAGCATCACACCGGCCGCCTTTACTTTCCCAAAACATGTCTGGTACCCAGTTGAGGCTGGGTCGACCTGAGAGCCGTCGCGGTCCGGGAAAAATTCCACGCCCACTATGGGAGCTGAACCCGAACCACCAGCCTTGAGAAGCGAGTTACTGACTCCTGCATGCCCAGGGACAAAAAAGATGATTTCTCTCAACCATATTCTCTGATCCCTGTCTGTACCAGTTCCTCCACACAGTTTCTTCTCACCGTGGTTCTCTGTGGTAGACGATACCATGTCATTTTTGCCAAGTGTCCAATCCTTTTAATCTGTTGTTCTTTTATGAATTGCATGACTGGTTTCCAATCCAGTCTTCTTCTGATTTCTTCATTTCTAATTTTGTCTCTTATTGTCACACCTGCAGCTCTTCTAAGGTACCTCATCACCGCTGTTATGATTTTCTGCTCATTCTTCTTTTGTCGTCACACTGTTACCAGGTTCCTGCCCAGTGTCGTGGTTTTGTATTTTTGTCTGGTGCTGTTCTGGTGGCTTGGGTGATTGTTATTTTTGCTGTTTGACAGGATTCTGTTATGCCATTTAACCATCTTTTTCTTGGTCTTCCTCTCGCCTTCTTTCATTATGTTCTGTTGTAGAAGACTCGGTATACTGTGGAGTTTGGATGCATTCTTATTAAGTGGCCAAACCACTTCATTCTATGTTTCTCAATGTAATTCAAGCAAGGTTCTGTGCCAACTTTCTTTCTTATGCTGATGTTGGTGACTTTGTTTCTCGATGTAATTCAAGCAAGGTTCTGTGCCAACTTTCTTTCTTATGCTGATGTTGGTGACTTTGTTTCTCAATGTAATTCAAGCAAGGTTCTGTGCCAACTTTCTTTTTTATGCTGATGTTGGTGACTTTGTTTCTCAATGTAATTCAAGCAAGGTTCTATCCCAACTTTCTTTCTTATGCTGATGTTGGTGACTGCCTTTTCTGATGTTGTTGGTAACTTTTCGCAGGCAACGCATTTCACATGTAGTTATTTTTTGTGACTGCGCTTTGCTCATTGTCCATGTTTGGCTCTGGTAACACAAAGTCGGTATTAAAATGTTGTTGATCATCTGTTGTTTAGCTGTCAGTGAAATTTTTGGGTGCCTTAACAATAGGGCTAGCTGGTAGGTTACAGCATTTGCTTTTTGTACTCTAGCCTTTATCTCTCTGTTAGCTTCTATTATTGGTCATGTTCGTCCGTGGTAACATAGTCATTGTTTACAAAATAAATAAAGACTGTTTATAGATTTATATTTACAAAATATATAAACTTTATTCTTTTCGTCAAAAGCAACAGTTAACCCATTCGCTCTTCCAATCCGATCTATCGGCTAACAAAAACTTTTAAAATGACAAAGAGCCAGTTTAAAAGGTTTTTTCCGATTCAGAAGCACTTGAGCTTTCAACTCTTCGGCTCGGTGCCATGGACATCGTAACCCTTCGGTTCGGTGCCACGAACACCGTAAATCTGGGAACCTGTGGCTTTTCTGCCAGCCCGCGGAATTGAGCCCACACGCACAGAATGCTAGTCACCCGCAGTCCAACGCGCTACGAACACGCTGGGCAGGCGGGCATTAAAGGGTTTAAAGCCAAAGCATTGACTTCATTGCACCGAGTTTTACCCCATCTGGCTCGGTCCCTCTCCGCAGAAATTTCACACTACCTGCCGAGAGTATTGCACACAAAGCACGAACTCCGTAGCTCCAGCAACAATCCTAGGGTTTCTGGAAAAACTGCACTCGTGAACAGAACGGCGCGGTCCAGATTAGAACCTACGACCTTTGACTCACAAGTCAAAGGGCTTACTTAACCACTCAGCCTCAGAGACCCCCAGTATATCGGCTTATTTATTATAATATAAATGCGTTCAAAAGTAAACAAAAATATGACGTACTGAAATGGTTAAATATCAATATAAATATATGTAACCGATTGAGAAAGGGAAAGTACTGTTTTTGCGTTTGTATGTATTTACATAGGAAGCACTGTAAATTAATTTCATAGCTTTGCGTAAAATTTGCAGTATTTATCGATTTGTATGCTTGCATTGCCGCTCATGCACACGTTCGCTATCGGGGGAGCATTTTGAGATTCGAAGTTTTGAAGTCAGGAAGTGTTTTGTGTTTGAGAGAGGTTAGGTGTAAGGATAGTTAGTTTTGATGGTAAGTTTCTGATGGTTTTTTGTGTGTGTGTATTCTAGTTGTGGAATTCATGAAATATTATATTGTTTCTCAGTAGGAGATGTGGTGCGTATAATGTGTTTTTCTTTGGTGGTGTTTTTGGTTTATAATATTTTGTGATTTTGGTGTTGGTGATGATGGGGTATTTTTTAAGATACTGTGCGAAAATGTATTAGTTTGTTGTCGTTCGCGTGTTGACGGTGTTCGCATGGGGAGTAAAGAAAAGTAATACTTCTATTTACAAGGCATGTTGTAAGAGGCGATAGAGGCGGGGGGTCTAGGGAAGATACCCTAGTAAATAAAAAAGTTTCGTAGAAATCAGATGTGCTGGTCTACTTTCATGAGCTTGACTGGCATAACTTACAATCACTCTTAAGCTCAGATCGCATATAAATCACAAAGAGTGGTTTAACAAGTGATCGATATAGCGCGTTGGAAAAAGAGGAAGACCTGACAGGAGTTAAACTGCCGCCGCCGACATAGCTTGAAGGACCATCAAAGCAAACAAGCCCTCCAACTATGATAAGGTAGGCTAATGTGGAAGGTAGAAGAAGAAGCAGTTATTTTCTAGTGAAATGTTGTAACTTACAATATGTGTGTGGGTAATTTGTGTGGGTAATTTGTGTGGGTAATTTGTGTGGGTTGTGGTTAGAGAGTTAGAGGTTTGTGATTTGTGTGGTGAACGTGTTAGTATGGAAGGGGAGATATAGTCGTTGTGGTGTGTTGAATTTGTTTCTTTGTAAGGCATTTTATAATTGTGTGAATAAAAGTGGGTTTGTGTGTGGGGGTAACATGGACAGTTTTGAGGTGACATTTCACTGTAGTTTTCAAGTATTGTGAGGATGCCTACTGCACTAACCTATGCTCTTTATATTCTTTATGTAAGAATTTATAACTTCCTCACCTTCCAACTATTTCTAGATTTATGAAAAATTTTCACATCTTTCTATTTATCACAACCACCAACATTTCAATTTATTAAACGTTTAGCCAGAGATGCAAAATTTCAATTTTCCACTTTATTAGAAAATTTTCAACTATTTATTTACAGTATAAAATATTCAGAATTTTAGTTTTCATGAAATATTCAGAATTTTAGTTTTCATGAAATATTCAGTATTTTAGTTTTCATAAAATATTCAGTATTTTAGTTTTCATAAAATATTCAGTATTTTAGTTTTCATAAAATATTCAGTATTTTAGTTTTCATAAAATATTCAGTATTTTAGTTTTCATAAAATATTCAGTATTTTAGTTTTCATAAAATATTCAGTATTTTAGTTTTCATAAAATATTCAGTATTTTAGTTTTCATAAAATATTCAGTATTTTAGTTTTCATAACATATTCATTATTTTAGTTTTAGAAAAGAATATTCAGTATTTTAGTTTTCATAGAATAATCAGTATTTAAGTACAATATTGGGAAAAGCATCTTGGGGAATGGATTAGAGCGAGGCTACATGCGGGAATCCTCCTGTGTTCAAACCACGGTAAGGAAAAGGATTTTTCTGTTCTGCGCATACAAGAAACGTCTTAACATGAACAGCCTCGCGGCGACTGCACTATCCATGCGACCATTAAATTCATGAAGCTCTCGTTCTACTTGTCCTACACCGCCCTAAATAGTGGTACTACAGGCAGTAACCACATTTGTTTGCACTTCTTCTTCTTTGCGTTCGTTCTTTACGACTAATTTTAATCACTCTTTGTGATATGTTTGATCTTTGCCAAGAACGTGTATACATTGCACATTGGTTTGGTAGGTCCCTAAACACATAGACTTCTATCCGTTTAGGACACGTGCATCCGATTTCAGCCAAACCTCCTTAGTCGCCTCTTACGACATGCGTGGCAGGTAACAGTGGTTCTATTCTTGACACCCAAATTTGGGCCCCTCAAATATTCAGTATTTTAGTTGCTATATAAGATATTCAGTATTTTAGTTGCTATATAAGATATTCAGTATTTTAGTTGCTATATAAGATATTCAGTATTTTAGTTGCTATATAAGATATTCAGTATTTTAGTTGCTATATAAGATATTCAGTATTTTAGTTGCTATATAAGATATTCAGTATTTTACATTATTAAAGAATATTTAGTATTTTAGTTTTGGACAAGAATATTCAGTATTTTAGTTTTATAAAAGAATATTCAGTATTTTAGTTTTATAAAAGAATATTCAGTATTTTAGTTTTATAAAAGAATATTCAGTATTTTAGTTTTGGAAAAGAATATTCAGTATTTTAGATGTAGGAAAGAATATTCAGTATTTTAGTTTAAGGAAGAATATTCAGTATTTTAGTTTAAGGAAGAATATTCAGTATTTTAGTTTTATAAAAGAATATTCAGTATTTTAGTTACAGAAAGAATATCGCCCGAGTTGTTACCGGGGCCTAAATTGGGGTGTAAAGAATAGAACCATTGTTACCTTCCACGCATGTCGTAAAAGGCGACAAAGAAAGTTGGAGGTGGGGCTAGCTACCCCACACCGTAAAAAATATATGGCTACAGAACGGAGAGTGAACCGAGTAAACGCTTGCTGAAACCGGACACATCGCCGAAGGATAAGCACCAGAGCTCCAAATGGTGCTGAAGATGTGACGTAAAACACACCAATGCTAAGGCTGCATGAATCAGATTTCCACATGAATAGAGTTTATGGGGAGATCTGGTACATCGGTCTGGGCAGGTGATCGAGAGAGAGAAATAATATGCAGTATTTAAGTACAATATTTACTATATAGTTTATAGTGGGTCAGATCAGATGTTTCATCTGTCACCGTGTGGCAGTAGATTGGTATCATCTGCAACTGTTAAATCCACTGTCAGATCAGATGTTTCATCTGTCACCGTGTGACAGTAGATTGGTATCATCTGCAACTGTTAAATCCACTGTCAGATCAGATGTTGTATCTGTCACCGTGTGACAGTAGATTGGTATCATCTGCAACTGTTAAATCCACTGTCAGATCAGATGTTTCATCTGTCACCGTGTGGCAGGCAGTAGATTGGCATCATCTGCAACTGTTAAATCCACTGCCTTGTAGAGGGGGTCTGGGAGAGCTAAATGCTAGGGAAGTAAACTCTGATTAGAGATATTCATTGCCTTGTGGGTCAGCATGGTTATGCAGAAGACTAGAGGAGTAAACCTTGACCACAAATCCGGAGGAGGGACTCTAACACTTTCGGAGCTACATACTTTCTGAATGCTGAGCTACTCTTTGTTTCTAGGTCACAAACGTGAACGTACGCCTATAGCAGTGACAGTAGAAATGTATAACGTGTTAACACGTCTTTAGTCCACAGAGGAGAGATAATAACAGACGTGTTAATGCGTCTTTAGAAGTGAATGGGAAAAACGTATATATTCGTCCTTAGCAGCTAAAGGGCTACGGCAGTTGATGGTCATGTATGTATTCCATTCCATCTTCTGGCATCCCCTGCTTGATTCCAAATGTATGAACTTACTCTTTTCTTTGGACGAAACGCTTGACTAGAGGGTTTGTGCAACATGGACAAGGCACATTCTTCAAATCAGCTGCCCAGGCTAAGCATAAAAGGAAAATGGTGGTTTCGGTTGTTGTTGATAACTCAACATTTAGGGGCTCTGTGGCGTAAAGGCTAGGTGCTCGTCTCTCGTGTCAAAGGTACCAGGTTCGCTCGCCAAACATCAACTGTTTTGGGATGCCCCATCACAGTAACCCTCACCTAAAACTCTGCTCCCCAAAAAAACCTCACGGCATGAAAACGTCTTCCTTACTTTACTTTCAAATTTATCTCATCCTGTCTGTCGCCGGGGCCCTCAAGGGAGCAAAGAATAGTAACACTGTGACCTACAAGGCATGTCGTAAGAGACGACTGAGGTCTAGGGAAGCTACTCTAGCATTAAAAGGTGTAGCAGAAATAGGATGTGCTGGCCTACTTGTAGACGCATAACTGGCACAACGTACAATCGTTCTTAGGCTTGGATCACATACAAAATCTCAAAGAGCGGTTAACAAGTGGTCGATATGGAGCGTTAGAAGAAGCAGATGAAGAAGAAGAAGACGAATTCACCTGGAGAAAAAACGTGTGCACGCATTTATTTTTTATTTTTATAAAAAGCCAAAGTTTGAGTTCGGTGTTAGTGAATTTCAAACATATTTCATTAAACAAGCCATTGTTGCAATGTAAAGACATCTTGTCTGCTTCAGAACAATGGCGATTCTGTTGTCAAGGGAAACTACTCTAATATAATAGTAAAAGGGATTACCGAACATGAAACGTGTATTGAATTTATAATGTTGTAATTTGGTGAGTCGGGTGATAGTGATGAAGTCGTTAGTGGAGTCTATGTACACGATGATTTTCTGACGCTGGCACTCTGTAGGGCTTGAAAGGGAATGTATACTTATTAGGCTATTTGAGTTACAGTGAGATCATTTGTGATGATTTATTTTTTCTTGCTCATTTTTGGTCGGAGCATATTCCTATTTTCATTTGGATTTCTTCTAACGCTCCAAATCGACCATTTGTTAATCACTCTTTGTGATTTGTATGTGATCCCAGCATAAGAGTGGTTGTATGTTGTGTCTATGTTATGTGACTACAAGTAGGCCAGAACTTCCGATTTCGGTAACGCTTTTTATTTACTAGAGTAGCTTCACTAGGCACCTACCTCAGTCGCTTCTTACGACATGCATTTTAGATCGCAGTGTTACTATTCTTTACGTCCCTGATGACCCGCTTTTTGGTCTATCTTTCCCCAGTGGGTGATGAAGTTGGTTGTCCACTCTTCTCGTTAAGCGTAGGGGTGGGAGCTTTAATTTGCGTTCCAGGGTCAGATGAGTTGCCATTGTTGTGTTATATCCGTGTTTATGTAGTATTGTCTTGATATTGTCTATACATATTTTTCTTGGTCTTCCCTTAGTTCTAGTACCCGATCTCTTTTTATTGTATTCTGTTATTGGTGGTTGGTTGTATTTCATTCTCATTAAATGTCCAAACCACTGCAAACCACTTTCCTTCTTGTGTCTTAGTTAGGGGCCATGTTTGGTACTGATAGCAGAGAGTTGGAATAAATATGCAGTTTATCAGTTGTCGTTTGACTGCCATGTTAATGCTTGGATGTTTCGATGTATTCGATGCATGAAGTTATGCCCACTCTGCTTCTGACGTTCTCATTTCGGAGTCTGTCTTTTCTGGTGACTCCCACTGCCTTCCTCAAGTATTTCATTTCACACGCGGTGAGCTTTCTGTGGTGTGTTCCTGTCAGAGACCAAGTTTGGCACTGGTAACAAAGTGTTGATAAAAAATACTTTTATCATCTTATCTTATCTTAACCACATTTGCTGTGAAGCGTCGTGAGAAGATTTAGTTTCTATCTTGTGCCAGGTGTGTTGCGCTTGACGTTGTCAGTTCATGCTTGCGCAGGGACTCTGAGATGTTATCTATCCATCGGGTTTTTGGCCTGCCTCGTGCTCTGCGCCCTGAGTGTCGATTATTGTAGACACGTGATGGTAGTAAATGTGGTTCCATTCTCATTAGATGGCCGAACCACTTGATTCTTTGCTTCTCGATGTACTGTATGCATGGTATAGTACCAACGATGCTTCTGATATTCTCGTTTCTCACTCTATCTCTCCTTGTAACGTTGATAGCTTTTCATAGACATCTAATTTCACATGTTGTAATCTTTCTTTCTTGTGTCTTAGTCAGGGACCATGTTTGGCACTGATAGCAGAGAGTTGGAATACATATACAGTTTATCAGTTGTCGTTTGACTGTCATGTTAATGTTAGGATGTTTTAATAGTGGTAACAGTTGGTGTGTCACTGCGTTTGTCATCTGGCATCTTGTACGTTTTATCATCAAACTCAGCAAATAAAAGATATTCATTTCTGAGGCTGAAAAATCGGGTTTAAACATTAACCATTTCCACACAAATTTAGCTTCCTTCACTCTTAACTCATACTTTTTTTTATTCTTTAAAGTTTCCTCTTCTTCTCCTTCTTTGAACGCTCCATATTGACCACTTGTTAAACCCCTCTTTGTGATTTGTATGTAATCTGAGCCTAAAATCGATTGTACGTTGTTCCAGTTATGCGCCTACAAGTAGGCTTGCTCATCCAATTTCTGCGACGCATTTTATTTGCTAGGGTAACTTACTTCCCAGTGGTATATGTGGCTTAGGGGATAGTGACTCGGTCTATTAACCCCGACATTCTGAGTTCGAATCACGCTGCGGACAATTTGGTTCCAAATTGTTTTGTAATCGTCCATTTGTAGTGTTCCTCGAAATTCGTCATTCTTGTTGTATTGTTTGCTTGATAAAGGCCTTTTGGTCGAAACGTTGCTATTTATCGTCACTGTTTATGTATTTTGTAAAACTGTAGTACTTTGTTTTACGTGTTTACCTATTTTTCCAAGTTTTACTGCAGTCTCCACCCTTTTTCAGAAAGCAATAGCAAACTACTGAACGTAATAATGCCTAGAAAAAATTTTAAACAGCGTTAAAAAGCTGGGGTTGATTCGCAAAGTCCTGTAAAGGATATGCAATTCACGTATTAACTTTCTTGAAACTAATTAGCTACTGAATTGAAAAACGGATTGTGGCTGAATTAAATTTATGTCTTATTTTCCCATTACAGATGTATGTACAAATTCAGCTGCAGTTTTCTTAATTATTAATCGATTTTTATGAGTAATATCAATCAATCAATCAAGTGCCGTGCCTGCCGGCGTAGGCGATCATGTCTCTCCACAACTCTCTTTGCTTGGTGCATGTAATCAGTTCTGACGTCGATATTTTGTCGAACCATGATGTCAGGCCATCCAACATCTTCTCCCTCTGTCTTCCACGATCTCTCCTTCCTGAATTTTACCTGTAGTCACCAAATGTTCTAAACCTTCAATGAGTAATATACCATTTTGTAAGTAAATGAATTGTCTTTAAGATTGTTGTAAAATAAATAAACAGTCCGTTCCCTGCGGATTATAGGAGCAAATCAGCTAGGTCCCTACTTCAGTCGTTTCTGACTACATATCTTAAAGGTCGCAGTGTTACTATTCTTTCCTCCCCTTGCGAGCCTCGGCAATGTTTTTTTTATTTACTAGGGTAGCTTCCCTAGGCTCCTACCTCAGTCGACTATTAAAGCATGCCTTGTAGGTTGCAGTACACTATTCTTTGCCCCCTTGTGAGCACAGGCAAATGTTTTTTTATTTACTAGGGTAGCTTCCCTAGGTCCCTACCTCAGTCGACTATTAAAGCATGCCTTGTAGGTCGCAGTACACTATTCTTCGCCCCCTTGTGAGCACAGGCAACATTTTTTATTTATTAGGGTAAATCCTTCCCTAGGGTAATAGCTTCCTAAGGTAATCCTTAATAGGGTTATAGCTTCCTAAGGTAATCCTTAATAGGGTAATAGCTTCCTAAGGTAATCCTTAATAGGGTAATAGCTTCCTAAGGTAATCCTTAATAGGGTAATAGCTTCCTAAGGTAATCCTTAATAGGGTTATAGCTTCCTTATGCCCCTACCTCAATCGACTCTTACATGCCTTGCAGGTCGCAGTGTTACTATTCTTTGCTCCTTGCGAGTTCCTACAACGCACGGGCAATATTATTTAAAATTTAGAAACAACTGAGCTTTTCTATAACGTTCTCATTCTAAATCATATTTTGGGTTCTATTGGTAGATATATCGCCCGAGTGGTTACCAAGGCCCAAATTAGGGTGTAAATAATAGAACCACTGTTACCTGCCACGCATGTAGTATAAGAGGCGAATAAGGAGATTGGGCAATAGGGCTAGTTACCCCACCCCGTAAAGAACACTATATAGCTACATAAACCACAACCTGGAAAATTCATAGCTTGCCGCCCGAGGAAGAAGAAGGATCCCGCAAGGAGGAACACCTGGAGACGGGAGCTGGAGATGGAATGCAAGAAAATGGAGCTAGAGTGGACAGATCTGGAAAAGATGGTCTTGGAAGACCTTGGTTACGGACCTATGCCTCCTAGGGCGAAGTGTGAAGGAGAAAAGCAGTATAAAGGGTTTTAAAGCCGAAGGATTGCCCGTCTGCCCAGCGTGTTCGTAGCGCGTTGGACTACGGGTGACTATCCTCTGTGTGTGCGGGTTCAATTCCGCGGGATGGCAGAAAAGCCACAGATTCCCCAGATTTACGGTGTTCGTGGCACCGAACCGAAGGGTTACGATGTCCATGGCACCGAGTCGAAGAGCTGAAAAGCTCAAGTGCTTCTGGATTGTGGATAGAGGTTAAAAAAAAAATAAAGCCGAAGGATTGACTTCATTTCCCCGGGTTTTACCCCATATGGCTCGGTCCTCTCCGCAGAAATGGCACGCCACCTGCCGAGAGTATTGCACAAAGCACGAACTCCGTAGCTCCAGCAACAATCCTAGGGTCTCTGGAAAAACTGCACTGGTGGTTAACCACTCAGGGCTTAAACCACTCAGCCGCAGAGACCTTCAAAGCAGTATATAAATATATATATGTTTTTTTTCTAATCCAGAAGCACTTGAGCTTTCAGCTCTTAGGCTTGGTTTCATGGACATCGTATCCCTTCGGTTCGATGCCACGAACACCGTAAATCTGGAGAACCTGTCGCTTTCTGCCAGCCCGCGGAATGGAACCGCACTCACAGGGGGCTTGGCAGCCGTCGACCAACGCGCTACGAACACGCTGGCAGGCGGACAGATGAGAGAGTTTGCAACTTGTCTCATATTTTGTTATATCTCTTGTCTGATGTTTCGATAAACACTTACCAATTATTCTCATTATATTTGATCATCACGTCATTAGTGTCTTCTTCAGAAATGTCACCTGTACAAACCGCCAGCACGAATCCTTTATTGTTCACATTACCTGTCTTACCTGTCCTACCTGTCTTTCTTACCTGACTTTCTTACCTGTCTTTCATCTTAGCTTGGAAATAGAATCGATTAATTTCTTTGTTGTCTTTTATTTTTTTAATAAGAGTTTTTATCGTTAAAATCTTGATAGCAGAACACAGGGGTTCTCAAACTTCTTGAAGTCAGGGCCACCTGTGTGTTGTTGCCGAGGCTTGCAAGGGGAGGAAAGAATTTAAACACTGAGACCTACAAGGCATGTCGTAAGAGACGACTAAGGTAGGAGCCTTGGGAGGCTACTCTAATTTAAAAAAAGGATGTGCTGGCCTACTTGTAGACGCATAACTAGCATAACGCACAATCGCTCTTAGGTTCGGATCACATACAAATCACAAAGAGTGGTTAACAGGTGGTCGATATGGAGGGTTCGAAAAAGTGGAAGAAGTCGGGGCACACTTGAAGTCTTACAAAACAATCGTAGGCGCACAATGTACAAAAACGTAATAAATAAAATGTTTTTAAAAAACCACAAGAAATACAGAAATAATAGGAAAATGCTATGTACCTCTATTCATCATTTAACTACTGCCTATGAGAAGCATGGTCTTGATGTGTCTTGACGATTTGTTACCCTAGTGTGCGCTGGCACCGCGTTGTCGAACCCTGATCTGGGATTTCCTAGGGGGCACCTAGAAATGTCACAGGACACACTGGTACGCCTGGGCACACTCTTTAAGAATCGTTTCTTCTTCTTTGATTGCTCCATAGCGACCACTTGTCAACCACTCTGTGCAATTTTTATGTGATCTGAGCCTAAGAGCGATTGTACGTTGTACCAGTTATGCGCCAACAAGTAGGCCAGCACATTCGATTTCTGCGCTGCTATTTATTTACTAGGGTATCATCCATAGGGCCTATATCAGTCGACACTTACGACATGCATTGTAGGCTACAGTGGTACTATTCTTTGCTACCCTTGCGGGCCCCGGCACCACATGGGCATGAGAACCACTGACTTAACGTAAAGGGTTGTTACAACTCGGCTCACCCGGGCGTCATGACGTACGCTAGATAAATCCGTAGCTCCCTATTTTACTTCGCCTAGATTAAGGGGGATTAGAATTTATCGAAAATATATTATTTCTCAATAACAGTAGGATTAAGTTTTTCGCAATCAAATTTTCATCATTATTGTTCGTCTGTTATTTATTAATTTTATTAAACATATTGTTTTTTTGTTTCGTTTTTTTTTCGATCCAGAAGCGCTTAAGCTTTTCAGTTCTTTGGATCGGTGCCATGGACATCGTAACCCTTCGGTCAGTGCCACGGACATCGTAAATCTGGAGAATCTGTGGTTTTTCTACAGGCCCGCGAAATTGAACCGCACTGGCACACAAAGACCATTAAGGAGTGGTTATCTTACGTTATGTGTGGAGCGACCCCACCAAAGGCAGGAAAGCCGTTAGAGAAGGCACCCGATATGCCCTCACTAAAACTAACTCTGTCCGAGAAAGAGTTACAAGGACATTAGGTCTCCTACAACGATCACTCTTGAAGGATCTAAGCTTCAAGTACCTTGGAAGTCGGCGAGGCTGTCCATATGGTTGAGGGATGCCTGTAAAAGGGTAATTTGGGCCCACGGAAAAATCAGTCAGAAGCGCAATACCAGGCGTCATGACTTTACGCCTGAATTAATAGCGGGCGATCGCGAGAGACAGAGAGAGAGAGAGAGAGAGAGAGAATCGCACTAACCTGCGGCCTTGTAGGTTGGCTGGGGACAGCAAAAGGCTAACGGAGAGCGAACCCAGTAAACGCTGGTTGAAATCAGACACGTCACCGAAGGATAAGCACTAGAGCTCCAAATGGTACTGAACGTTGTGACTTTTCTGCCGGCCCGCGGAATTAAACCGCACTATCCTGCTGCCTTGTAGGTTGGCTGGGGACAGCAAAAGGCTAACGGAGAGCGAACCCAGTAAACGCTGGTTGAAATCGGACACTTCACCGAAGGATAAGCACTAGAGCTCCAAATGGTACTGAACGTTGTGACGTAAAATTGACGTTCTTGGCAAAGGCTGTGTATATATCACAATTAGAATGATAAACATGGCCGAAAAAGAACGATCACAAGAGAGAGAGAGAGAGAGAGAACCGCATTCACAGGGGGCTTGTAATCCGTTGTCCAACACGCTACGAACACGCTGGGCAGGCGGGAATTCATACTGAATGCTACTATAACGCTGACATCAAATGAAGACAGAATTGGTGCCCTTGAGATGTGGATATATAGAAGAATAGACAGTTTCATGGACAGAAAAACAGACAAATAAACAAGTTTTAGGACAACTAAGCATGAAGAAACAACTATTAAGAGACACAAAATTCAGACAAGTGAAATATGTTGGGCACATAAAAAGGCATGACACCTTGATAAAATTTTTACTAGAGGGGAAAGTTGAAGGGCGAAGAGGAAGACCGAGAGATAAGTGGGAGGGAAATTTAAAGAAATGGACAGGATACAGTCTGGCAGAGTGCAACACCAAGGCGAAAGACAGAGGATGCTGGAGATTCATTGCAGCCAAACTTCAATTTCGGAGACGGCACCTGATGATGATGATGACATCAAATGATAGGAGAAAACTAGTTACAACAGAGATAGTGTCTACGCCAGCGTTTCTCAAACTGGGGTGCCTGGCCCTCGGGGTCTTCGAGGAACTCACAGGGGGTCCTCAAGCGCTCACAGAATTGTTTAACTCTTGGATTCTCCGAAAGGAGATAATTCTTATTTTTCATGTTTGTTGGCCTACACGCTCTGATATAACCAATAAAAGGTTCGCCTTAGGTTGAAAGGGGCGTGCCTCGGCTTAAAGAGGCTATAATCCCCTACTAAACAAACAAACAAAAGAATTATTATGATCTGTGATATTTCAAACAGAAAAATAAATTTTAAAAACATGTATAAAAACAGTTGTAAACTAGTTCCGCTGTGAAATCAAAGGATTCGGACTAGACCGGAGTCTAAATGTCTGGTAGGACAAAATGAAAAATCATTTGAAGTTTCCCGCAGTCTGAGAAATTGGAACCAGCTTGACTGTTGGTGTGGTGTAATAATAACTACATCGCTAGACGATTTTCATATATAGAGATTTTCTGGAGTCCGCTGCAGCAAAAAGTATTTAAAACAGGGTCCACGGTAATGCAAAGTTTGGTCTACGGGAGAATGATGTGAGTATCAAGAAGAGAACGGTTTAGAAATGAAGACATCAGGAAAGAAATGGGTGGAAACATCAGTACTGAACTTCATCAAGAAACAACAAATTAAATGGTTCGGCCACATAAGCAGATTACCAACAGGCAGTGCGTCGCAAAGAGCTATGTTACTCCGATACAGTAGATACAAAACAAAAGGTCACGCAAAAGTTGGACCACAGAAATAACAGAAGCAATGAAAGACACCATGCACGAAGCGCACTGAAAAGCCAGTTCTAGAAATCTCTACTTATCCTGACGCTGTGATGCAATCCTTAAATTAGTCAACCACGTGCTGGGAATCCCTGGCGCAAGATCGCCAAATGTGGCGCTGTAACAACACAAGAAGAACCCGTATAGATGAGAATCGTCGTGCCGTTGAGGCACAGAGAAAACGAGCTGTGCGAAAAGACAGAATACACAACATCCACTTGTCTAATCTTGATCATGTATGCCCAATCTGTGGTAGGGGATTGTGTTCTAGGATTGGACTCTACAGTCAACTCCGCACACTCAAGAGAGGTGGAGCAGCACGCGTCTGAGAATGTTGTCATCATCGCATGCGATGGACGGCTATTACTATTATTATTAATAACTCTTTTTCTTCTTCTTCTTTGCGTTCGTTCTTTACGACCAATTTTAATCATTCTTTGTGATATGTTTGATCTTTGCCAAGAACGTGTATACGTTGCACATTGGTTTGGTAGGCCCCTAAACGCATAGACTTCTACACGCTTAGGACACGTGCATCCGATTTCAGCCAAACCTCCTTAGTTACCTCTACCGACATGCGTGGCAGGTTACAGTGGTTCTATTCCTTACACCCCAAATTTGGGCCCCGGTAACCACTGGCGGGCCCCGGTAACCACTCGGGTGATTAATAAGTAAAACAAATAAGAAAACGAAATGTGGAGAAATGTAATCATTGAGTGCTATGCCACTAGTGCAATAACAAAAAATCCATCAGACGATGGTTCCCTGTGACAAGATGGGACTGAAGATAAACACCAGTACAACTAAACAAATGGGATCAATTGACTGATTAGTCGATTGATCGATCGATTGATTGATTGATTGAGTGATGGTTGACTGATTGATTGAGTGATGAGTGATTGATTGAGTGATTGATTAAGTGATGGTTGAGGGATTGATTGAGTGATGGTTGAGTGATTGATTGAGTGATGGTTGAGTGATTGATTGAGTGATTGATTGAGTGATGCTTGACTGATTGATTGAGTGATTGAGTGATTGATTGATTGGGTGATGGTTGAGTGATTGATTGAGTATATTGATTGAGTGATTGATTGAGTGATTGATTGAGTGATTGATTGAGTGATTGATTGAGTGATTGATTGAGTGATTGATTCATTGATTAATTGATTGATTGATTGATTGAGTGATTGATTGAGTGATTGATTGATTGATTGATTGAGTGATTGGTTGAGTGATTGATTGAGTGATGATTGAGTGATTGATTGATTGATTGATTAATTGAGTGATGATTGAGTGATTGATTGAGTGATTGATTGATAGTTCGTTAGTTAGTCTTTCCTCTTGGGCCTGTGGGCGGCGCATAGGGGAGAGGTCATAGCTCTCCATGTCTCGCGGTTCGTTGCTATCTGTTTTAGGTCTTTAATGTTTGCTAGGCCCATGGTTGAGCCTTCTCTGATGATGGTTCTACGCAGATTGATAGTACCATCATAATTTAACTTCAGTGAGTAGCCATATGTGCTTGATCTCTTTATACCACAGGAAGATCTCGGCGACAGTGCACAAACTCCGTAGCACCGACCATGTCCCCAATGTAATTAGGAAAATTGGGAAAATATTTTGGAGAAATTTTTAGTATTTAATCTTTCTAATTAATTTTGCCCGGGCAGCGGCTTTCCAGCCTGCTCTTCTCGATTTTGAACTGCCATGGGTTCTTTTACCTGCTCAAATTGAACACGGTACCTACGTTTTATCGAAAGGACTAGAAACTCGATCTCCTCTACATTGAGAGCAGGGATCTCTGGAAAATACCCCAATAACTCCACGAGGTATCGAAACGAGTACCTTTGTAACGAGAGGCGAGCACATAGCCTCTACGTCACGGAAACTCCTGTATGCGAATTACTAATGGAAATAACCGATGCACTGCGGTATCTGTTATTCTGTCGACATGGCCAGCCTTATCATAGGATGATGAGCACCTTATCATAGGATGATGAGCACCTTATCATAGGATGATGAGCACCTTATCATAGGATGATGCGCACCTTATCATAGGATGATGAGCACCTTATCATAGGATGATGAGCACCTTATCATAGGATAATGAGCACCTTATCATAGGATGATGAGCACCTTATCATAGGATAATGAGCACCTTATCATAGGATAATGAGCACCTTATCATAGGATAATGCGCAACTTATCATAGGATGATGCGCACCTTATCATAGGATGATGCGCAACTTATCATAGGATGATGCGCACCTTATCATAGAATGATGAGCACCGTATCATAGGTAGGATGAGCACCTTATCATAGGTAGGATGAGCACCTTATCATAGGTAGGATGAGCACCTTATCATAGGATGATGAGCAGAGCGGTTCTCCTCTGTCTTGCAGACAAGTCATAGTACCAGCAGCTGCTGCTGGTGGTAGTTTTACATAGCGAAGTAGCAATATGTGAATCGAGCGGAACTGATGTAATTTGTGGGAAATGTATTCAGAGTTTGCATTGTTTTATTGTGTACTCCGGTATAAGTTGATGTGTTTTCTCAGTGGCGGCTCGTGATTATTTTTGTTGGTGGGGCCGGAGAAAAACTTTTGGACAAATTATAGTTTTGGGTTAGGTTATACAGGGTGTTCAAGATAATTGCAGTCACATTGACAAATCGAAAGTTGCCAGATAACCTATCGCGTTGTGTTTATGTACTATTTAAACCGGTTCTGACTAGCTCGTTTTACGTCACATTTGTTCATCACCCCTTCCCGCACTACAATTACACACCATCACACAACCTTGACCTATACTACGTCATAACTGAACCTTCTCATTTTCATACATATATGCCAGATTGACTCCATTCACAGGCTGCTATTATCTTGAACACCCTGTATATTAGTTCCCACGGTGGGCAAGTTTGGAAGCGAATTCGTTGCTGTGGAATTTTTACAAAAGGTAAACATAGACCTCACCGTTCAGAAAGCAATGGCAATCTAATGAATGTATAAGTGGTGCCTAGAAAATCAACGACTCGTTTGCTGTAGTTGATGGCTACGTCCTTTAGGATATGCCACGATTTTCATTTTTTCATATATTAGTTATTCATGAGTTTTGACGGGCCCGGCCCCACTGGCCCTTAATGACGAGCCGCCACTGTGTGTTCTAATTCTTATATCTAATGACTCCGGTATAAATTGATGTGTGTTCTAATTCGTATTTCTAATGACTCCGGTATAAATTGATGAATGTTCTAATTCGTATTTCTAATGACTCCGGTATAAATTGATGAATGTTCTAATTCGTATTTCTAATGACTCCGGTATAAATTGATGAATGTTCTAATTCGTATTTCTCAATCTGCCGTATGTAGTGTTTTGCGTGTGATTTTGTCGTGATTGATGTTCCCTTCAACATAAATTGCAATTCAAGTGATGAACAATTTTGTGTTGACGCTTTAGCGATGGCCATATGCATTTATGCGATACTGGTTGCTTTTTGTGGCAGTACGGCTGTTTCATTCTGGAATTAGTTCACGACAAATGAGACAGTTGTTAGCATTTTGTGTGATTTTCGTTGGCACATCAACGGTGCAATTATGGGGTGACCCATTGAAATAAAGTTGCAACCGTACATATGAACTATGAACTATGAATTCGTATTTCTAATGACTCCTGAAATGGAATGGTGGAAGTTAAAAGAAGAACAAACATGGCTTTACAACAAATTAAACAACTAAAAACAGTAGGAATAGAACTGATAAGAAAACAAAGATCAGAATACTAAGAGCATGCATATTCCCAGTGGCAACGTAAGGGTGTGAAGCATGGACATTTAATAAAGCAGTGGAAAACATTTATGTGCTTTTGAACATAAGTGTTACAGAAGAGTCCTCTATATATCATGGACAGAGAAGAGAACAAATAGATCTATACAGAAAGAACTCAAAATCAAAGAAAACTGGCTGATGCTACAAATAAGAAAATTGAGATATTTTGGACATATAAAGAGACACGAAGGGCTGGAGAAGACTATCATGGAAGGCGGCATCCCGGCAAAGAGGAGAAGAGAAGACCACGGAAAAGATGGATTGATGATGAAACTGATGGTTTGAGCATCTAGCCTATCAGAGAGAAAGAGAAATTTCGAAGGACTGTTGGGGTGGCAAAGTTCTGCTCAGGATGATGACGATGATGAATGGCTCCGACATAAATTGATGCTTGATCTGACTTGTATTATCATTGGCTCCGGTGGCGTACGTTCTCATTTATGTGATATGGACGAGTCTCAGATACTGGGAGGAATGCGAGTATTAGAAGTTAAGTTTGAACATGCCAGACAGTGTCGTCTTCGTGGTAGGAGAGAAGATATAGTAATCAACTTCTCATGGGTACCGGTGAGTAAGTGGTCTTCGTGATGACTGCTGCAACGGAAGACGGAACAAACATGGTAATGCCCAATGTGCCATGACGTCGATGGCACAGACATCGGAGCACATCTGGTTGCTCACCGACGTTCAATGGTGATTGTCCTATCAATCAATCAATCAATCAATCAACATACATTTGGATCGTTTCCAAAAGTACTCGTTTCGCTCCCTCGAGGAGCCATATGGGTATTTTTCCAGAGATATTTAATCTCAGTGTAGGTGAAATCGAGTTCCTAGTCCTATCGGAGATGGACGATAAAACATAGGTTCAAGTAGAGCACGTAAAAGAACCTTGGCAGTACAAAATCAAGAAGAGCAAGCTGGAAAGAAAAATTCATTAGTAAAAAAAAGTCCTACGAAGTATCTTCAATATCTTCAAAATTACATCTGGGACCTTCTCCCGTGCTACGGAGTTCGTGCACTGCCGCTGATATATTCCTGTGTAAGAAAGAGATCGGAACACACATGGTTACTCACCAAAGTGCAATTATGGTTGTCCTATCAATCAATCAATAAATTTTGATCCAATATTTAAAAAATAAGTTACTTGATGTATGAGAGCTGCATTGGCGCTGTTGTTAGTGAACTCGCTTCTTAGCCAAGCGGTTTGGGTTCAATTCCACAGTGGGGGTGAAATATTCATCCAATCTTAATTGGGTGCCAATAAAAGAGAAAGAAAGAGAGAGAGAGAGAGAGAGAGAGAGACAGAAATAGAGAGAGTAAGGATATATATAGTGAGAGAGAGACATAGAAGGATAGGGAGAGATATATATTGAGCGATAGAGAAAGAAAGAGAGAGAGATAGAGAGAGAGAGAAAGATAGAGATAGAAAGGATATTTATATAGTGAGAGACAGACATAGAGAGATAGTGAGTTTTTTTTTACAGCGATAGAGAAAGAGAGAGAAAGACAGAGGCATAGACAAAGAGAGAGAGAGAGAAAGACAGAGGCATAAGCAAAGAGAGAGAGAGAGAAAGACAGGCATAAACAAAGAGAGAGAGAGAGAAAGACAGAGGCATAGACAAAGAGAGAGAGAGAGAAAGACAGAGGCATAGACAAAGAGAGAGAGAGAGAGAGAGAAAGACAGAGGCATAAACAAAGAGAGAGAGAGAGAGAGAGAGAAAGACAGAGGCATAAACAAAGAGAGAGAGAGAGAAAGACAGAGGCATAGACAAAGAGAGAGAGAGAGAAAGACAGAGGCATAGAGAGAAAGAAAGACACACAGAGAGAGAGAAAGACAGAGGCATAAACAAAGAGAGAGAGAGAGAAAGACAGAGGCATAGACAAAGAGAGAGAGAGAGAAAGACAGAGGCATAGACAAAGAGAGAGAGAGAGAAAGACAGAGGCATAGACAAAGAGAGAGAGAGAGAAAGACAGAGGCATAGACAAAGAGAGAGAGAGAGAGAGAGAAAGACAGAGGCATAAACAAAGAGAGAGAGAGAGAGAGAGAAAGACAGAGGCATAAACAAAGAGAGAGAGAGAGAAAGACAGAGGCATAGACAAAGAGAGAGAGAGAGAAAGACAGAGGCATAGAGAGAAAGAAAGACACAGAGAGAGAGAGAAAGTCGATGTATTGGCAAACAAATTATTATCAATCTTCTGTCATACCATAAATATAAGTAAAAATCATCCAATAATTAGAATGGGGACAAAGAACAGACCAGACCTCAAATGAAACTGACATTAAGAAAATACGTTTATAAACGAGTCTGCACTAAACAACCTCATCATGTGAACAGAACAAAAGAAAGAATTCAAAAGGAAGAAACCAAATTGAAATATGGGAAAGAAATTAAAAACATTAGAAACGTGGACCCGCATAGATTCAGAAAGACAAATGAAGTAATTTTCAAGGAAATTGCGTTGTAGCGAAAAGGAAATTGATTATAAAATGGGTAACATGAGAGACACCGGTACACTTCAGAGACACCGGTACACGTCAGAGACGTCGGTACACGTCAGAGACACCGGTACACGTCAGAGACACCGGCACACTTCAGAGACGCCAGTACACTTCAGAGACGCAGGTACACTTCAGAGACGTCGGTACACGTCAGAGACGTCGGTACACGTCAGAGACACCGGTACACGTCAGAGACACCGGCACACTTCAGAGACGCCAGTACACTTCAGAGACGCAGGTACACTTCAGAGACGTCGGTACACGTCAGAGACGTCTGCACACTTCAGAGACGTCGGTACACTTCAGAGACGCCGGTACACTTCAGAGACGCCGGTACACTTTAGAGACGCCGGTACACTTTAGAGACGTCGGTACACGTCAGAGACGTCGGTACACTTTAGAGACGTCGGTACACTTCAGAGACGCCGGTACACTTCAGAGACGCCTACCTCAGATGCCTCTTACGACATGCATTGTATGTCGCAGTGTTACTATTCTTTGTTCCCCTTGAGAGCTCCGACAATACATATGCGGATAATTTACCGAAGTGCAATGATGATGGTCCAATCAATCAATCATTCAATCAATCACTCAATCAATCCACTCAATCAATCAAACACTCAATTAATCACTTAATCAATCACTCACTCAATCACTTCATTATTCAATCAATCACTCAATCAATCACTCAATCAATCACTCAATCAATCAATCACTTAATCAATCAATCACTTAATCAATCAATCAATCACTCAATCAATCACTCAATTAATCACTCAATCAATCAATCACTTAATCAATCAATCACTTAATCAATCAATCAATTAATCACTTAATTATTCAATCAATAAAATTAATCAATCAAATAATCAATCAATCACTTAATCAATCAATCACTTAATCAATCAATCAATTACTCAATCAATCAATCAATAAACCAATCAATTAATCACTCAATCAATCACTCAACCAATCACTCAATCAATCAATCAATTACTCAATCAGTCAATCAATTACTCAATCAATCAATCAATAAAACAATCAATTAATCAATCAATTAATCACTCAATCAATCACTCAATCAATCACTCAATCACTCAATCAATCACTCAATTAATCAATCAATCAATCGCTCAATCAATCACTCAATCAATCAATTAATCAATAAATCAATCGCTCAGTCAATCACTCAATCAATCAATCACTCAATCAATCAATCAATCACTTAATCGCAATAAAATAGATAAGACATATAAATAAGAAACTGCGGGTAATAAATTAACTGTGAAAGGATAAGAAAAGACATAAAATGAATAGATAAGGATAATTCTCGAGACAGAATTTATTGAAGATAAATTATTTTGGAGGTAATCCGATGGGAAGAGTTTATTTACATTCCCTGTAGGGTTAGAATTTCTGGAGAATGTGGGGGCGTCTTAGCTGGAGCGTTTATCTTATGTCGTATTTAAATTAGATATGTCGTCTTTACGAACTGTTTTCCGCATTGCCGTGCAATTATTTGCGCTTGTCAGATCGCAGAGTCGTGCTTTGTTGAGCAATTGTTTGCGCTTGTCAGATTTTGTAGTTATGCAATGTTGTGCAGTTTTTTGTGCTTTTATAACATGGAGTCACAAAGGAAGAAAATTATGAAAGAATTAACAAAGCAAGAAAATTATGAAAGAATTAACAAAGGTAGAAAATTATGAAAGAATTAACAAAGGAAGAAAATTATGAAAGAATTAAGAAAGCAAGAAAATCATGAAAGAATTAACAAAGATAGAAAATCATGAAAGAATTAACAAAGGTAGAAAATTATGAAAGAATTAGAGACATATTCAGAAGAGGCCAGCACATCCAATTTCTATGACGCTTTTTATTTACTAGGGTACCTTCCTAAGTCCCTACCTTTGACGCCTCTTACGATATACCTTGTAGGTCGCAGTGTTACTATTCTTTGCTCCCTTGCGATCCCCAGAAACAAACGGGCTAAGTTCTCTTCATGGCCATTAAGTTATCCGTATGTGTCGATTCCTCCCGCCAATAATGGCTGACACATTCCGTTTCTGAGGACATTTTTTGTAGGTTGTTCTCTAGACAGTTGCAGTTCCCTTCTGACGAGATCTGTCTTCCCGGGATTGTTTGGAGTCAGCCTACTCTAGATGACTTCAGCTTTCTGTCGCCGGGCTCACCAACTCAGACTTTTATGCAGGGTGTGCTCCCTGGACACTATAGTTGAATCCCATATACCTAAAGAAAGTGTCGTTAGAGAAGTAGAAGGCAAGACAAGAAAAAGGATGTCCTTCTCAAGGAAGACAGAGGACAAGTTCTATTTGTCCCATAGCTGGGGGATGGGTTGATTGCAGGCAGGGCATTCACCACTCGCCGGTGGGTTCCGCGCTGTCACCTTATGAGGCCCCGTCCTGCTCCCCACCTGTTGGTCTGACCTTTCACCTTCAGTCTGTTCAGCTTGGTTAGACCTGCCAGGAGTTAAAGACTCCCGCCGACATAGCTTGAAGGATCGTGAAGATATATAAACCCTCCAACCACGATAAGATAAGATAATGGGGAGGGGCCTTTAGTCTGACTTGGTTATACCTGACAGGAGTTACACTCCCACCGATATAGCCTGAAGGGTCGTAAAGGCACACAGCCCCTCCGATCATCATCAGGTGCCGTGCCGGCTGGTGAAAACGATCATGGATCTCCACAAATGTCTATCTTTTGTGTTTGCTATCAACTCAGATGTTGACGCTCTACTGTGCCATGAAGTCAGGCTATCCACATTTTCTCTCTCTGTCTTCCTCTTTCTCGTCTACCCTCGATTTTATCGGTTGTCACAATGTGTTCTAAACCTCCTCTCCTCATCGCATGCCCGAAAAATGATGACTGCCTCTTTCTTATATTGATGATAAGCTTTTTCTGTGTCTTGATCTCATGACCCTCCTATAAGGCAGACTAATGTGGAGGAAAGTTCTATTCAGAACAAGCAATTTGATGATGTTATTCGTCTTTATTACGTTTGTAACTCTGGCTAATGTTGAAACTCCGTATCAAAAGCTTGCGGTTTTATTCGATAATTGAAACAGCACGAACAAGACCGAAAATTAAAGATTATTGGTTAGTTTAACAGACAGACGATTACACTGTGTATCGATTTGTTAAACATTGTATCGTATCCACTGTCGCAACTTTGAATGCTAGCAAGGATGAATGAACTCATTCCCTGTAGGGAATCGAATCGACCTACGAATGGAATCGACTACTTTATAATGTTTTTTTTTTTGTTTCTCAATCGAATGTTTCAATTTCTCTTGAAGTTGATTTCAACCAGTGTTTAATGTTAGGGATTATGTGAATATATGCTGCGGGTTCCGATTACTTCTGTGTGAGTTCTGTCGCGATTGATTGGTTTGATTGATTGATTGATTCATTCATTGATAGGACCATCAACAATGCACTTCGGTGAGTAACCATGTGTGTTCCGATCTCTTTCTTATACAGGAAGATCTTAGTTGCAGTACACGAACTCCGTAGTATCGACGAGAATCCTGATGTAATTTTGAAGATGGTGACAAGATACCGCGCCCTCCATCCCTTGTCCCTCCCTCCAGCCCAGTCCCTCTCTCCCTCTCTATCGTATTCTGTCACATGCCCTGTTCTGATAACATACTAAAAATATGGGGAGGAATCGTTCAAAATGTGGGCTTAACCACACACAAAAAATTGACGACATACTAACATTTTTCCCCTAGGGCATACATCAGTATTGATTATAAATGCTCTGGCTTATCTGTGCTGTCATACCCTAGTCGGGTCGTCGTTGTGAGTAACCGTTGCAACATGTACTCTTTCTACTGCGATAACATGCATCACACAAGGTTGTAACTAGTTGGAGTAAGTTGTAAGTGGTGGTTCAAATTGGTAGTTATCGGGAATTACCGTGTGTAGATGGAGCACAGCTGCACCACATTCTGTAAAATTATTGGTTATTTGTTTATACAACGCTTCTCATGGACAGAGAGGAGAACAAATAGATCTATCCAGAAAGAACTCAAAATCAAAGAAAACTGGCTGATGCTACAAATAAGAAAGAGAAAATTGAGATATTTTGAACATATAAAAAGACATGAAGGGCTGGAGAAGACCATCATGGAAGGAGGCATACCGGCAAAGAGAAGAAGAAGAAGACCACGGAGAAGATAGATTCAGGATGTAACTGATGGTTTGAACATGACGGCTTGCCCGTCTACCCAGCGTGTTCGTAACGTGTTGGACTACGGGTGACTATCCCTCTGTGTGTGCGGGTTCAATTCCGCGGGATGGCAGAAAAAGCCACAGATTCCCCAGATTTACTGTGTTCGTGGCATCGAACCGAAAGGTTACGATATCCATGGCACCGAGCCGAAGAGCTGAAAAGCTCAAGTGCTTCTGGATCGGGAGGAAAAAAACACACAAAAAACATAACGGCTCAGAGGAAGGATATCTGGCCTATGAGAGAGGGAAATTCTGGAGGACTGTAGGGGTGGCATAGTTCTGCTCAGGACAAGATATTTGATGATGATGACAGAGCTTTGTTTCAATTTGAACACGTAACAGAATGCTTGACAGTTCAAAATCGTGAAGAGCAGGCTGGAAAGCTGCTGCACGGGATTAAAAATAAAATTTCTACAAAATATCTTTACCATCTTCAAAATTACATCGGGGACCTTCGCCGCTGCTACGGAGTTCGTGCACTGCAGCTGAGCTCTTCCTGTGTAAGAAAGATACCGGAGCACACATGGTTACTCATCGATGTGCAATGATGATAGTCCTATCAATCAATCAATAAATTAACAGAGCTTTTATGCAATATTTCTTGTGTAATCTTCTTCTTCTTTTGTCGTCACACTGCTACCGGGTTCCTGCTCAGTGTCGTCACACTGCTACCGGGTTGTTGCTCACTGTCGTCACACAGCTACCGGGTTGTTGCTCAGTGTCGTTGCACTGCTACCGGGTTGTTGCTCACTGTCGTCACACTGCTACCGGATTGTTGCTCACTGTCGTCACACAGCTACCGGGTTGTTGCTCAGTGTCGTCACACCGCTACCGGGTTGTTGCTCAGTGTCGTCACACCGCTACCGGGTTGTTGCTCAGTGTCGTCGCACTGCTACCGGGTTGTTGCTCAGTGTCGTCACACTGCTACCGGGTTGTTGCTCAGTATCGTAACACTGCTACCGGGTTGTTGCTCAGCATCGTGGTTTTCTGTGTGTGTCTTGGCACTGATATGGTGGCTTGGGTGATTGTTATTTTTGCTCTTTTCTAACAGGATTCTGCAACGCCACCTAACCATCTTTTTCATGGTCTTCCTTTCGTTTATTTCATGATGTTCTAAATGATAGGGAATGGGGAGGGTTTAAGTCAAAGGATTTACTTCACTGCACCAGGTTTGATTAAATATGGTTCCGTTCCTTTCCGCAAAAATGGTACACCATCTACCAAGAGTTTTGCGCAACGCATGAACTCCGTAGCTCCGGCAATAATCCCAGTGGTCTCTGTGGAAACATGATCTCGTGAACAGAAAGGCGCGGTCTGGATTCGAACCAACGACCTTCTACTCGCAAGGCAAAGGCTTAACAACTTAGCCTCGTGTATGCTGCTCTGGTGGCGTGGGTGATAGATATCTGTACTTTTTCACAGAAGTCTGATATGCCATCTTTTCCGTGGTCTTCCTCTCGCCTTCTTTCCCGATGTTCTGTTGTAGAAGACTCTGTAAACTGTGAAGTTTGGATGCATTCTTATTAAGTGGTCAAACCACTTCATTCTTTGTTTCTCAATGTAATTCAAGCAAGGTTCTGTGCCAACTTTCTTTCTTATGCTGATGTTGGTGACTTTGTTTCTCAATGTAATTCAAGCAAGGTTCTGTGCTAACTTTCTTTCTTATGCTGATGTTGGTGACTTTGTTTCTCAATGTAATTCAAGCAAGGTTCTGTACCAACTTTGATTCTTATGCTGATGTTGGTGACTTATAATTTCTTGAAACTCCTAATACTTTACATTGTTTATTTATTGATCATATTCATTGGCTCCGTTGCTCCCCCGGGGTTCTTAAATCTACTTATTCCCATCTGAGAAAGGCATGAAATATTAATTCGATGGAAGATATTAAGCGAGTTGCCCAGGACAGAGCGGTGTGGAGTTATTACTTGCAGAATCTTAATTAACGTATAACGGTACGAGAGGAAAATATATAACTTCTTCTTCTTGGAACGCTCCATATCGACCACTTGTTAACCACTCTTTGAGATTTGTATGTGATGTGAGCCTAAGAGCGATTGTGCGTTGTGCTAGCTATGCACCTACAGGTCGGCCAGCACACCGATTTCTGCGATGCTTTTTTATTTAATAGTGTAGATTCCCTAGGCTCCTACCACAGGTGACTCTTACTCTCTCCCTCTGTCTCTCCCTCTCACGATCGTTCTTATGACGTTTTTATCATTCTAATGTGATAAATAAACAGCCAAACATCAAGAACGGATCTACGTGCACAGCCTTCAGTACCTATTGGAGCTCAAGTGCTTATCCTTCGGTTGTTTGTTCGGTTTCAACCAGCGTTTACTGGGTTCGCTCTCCGTTAGCCTTTGATGCACCCAGCCAAACCGGCAAGACAGCAGGTTGCTATTTTCTTTTAGGGCAGCGACCCTTAGATGACCTGCCCTCCCATGTTTATGAGCGACATATGCCGAGCGAACCAGTCGTTTTGTGGACACCATGGTTTGCCGCCCGTCCAGTTTTGTGGACACCTTGGTTTGCCGCCCGTCCAGTTTTGTGTACACCTTGGTTTGCCGCCCGTCCAGTTTTGTGTACACCTTGGTTTGCCGCCCGTCCAGTTTTGTGTACCGATTGCTCCGATAGGCTTTGATTGTCCCTAATCAAACTACAAGCCAGTAGTAAGTCGACTCTTACGACATGCCTTGTAGGTTCCAGTGTTACTATTCTTTGCTTCACTCGTGGGCACTGGCAACACACGGGCAGGTACTAATGTGGTGAAGTTTTAGAACCGCTGATTAATAAACGCACTTCTTGACCTCTTCTTAACACGTTCAAATTGTTGAATAATTGAAACAAAGTTGTATCGATTGTTCTAATGTTGCTGTTGTAACTCCCTGATTGCGGGATTGTTGTTGCATTAATGGCTAATGATGTTGTCTTCATTCGTCTAACAAGCGATTGACCGCTTGAATGAGTTAATTTCTTTTCTCTCTCTCATAAACGTCATTTGTATAGTTCTGTTTACATGTTTCTATGGTAACTCATTATCATTGTTTAATAATTTTATCCTGAGTAGAACTTGCCGCTCTAAAAGTATTTGTCAATATAAGGGAAGACTGCAGTAAAACTATGTAGCAATGTCGATATAAGGAAGACTGCAGTAAAACTATGTAGCAATGTCGATATAAGGGAAGACTGCAGTAAAACTATGTAGCAATGTCGATATAAGGAAGACTGCAGTAAAACTATGTAGCAATGTCGATATAAGGAAGACTGCAGTAAAACTATGTAGCAATGTCGATATAAGGGAAGACTGCAGTAAAACTATGTAGCAATGTCGATATAAGGAAGAATCTCATCATTTATAGAACCATCATCATTGCATTTCGGTGAATAACCATGGGAGCTCCAATCTCTTTCTTACACAGGAAGATCTCGGCGGCAGTGCACGAACTCCGTAGCACCGGTGAGTGTCCCCGACGTAATTTTGAAGATGGTGAAGATATTTTTGAAGGAATTTTATTTTAATTATTTTTTTCAATGAATTTTGCCCGGCAGCAACTTTCCAGCCTACTCTTCTCGATTTTGAACTGCCAATGGTACTTTTATAAGTTAATTGCATATCCTTTACATGACTTTGCGAATCAACCCCATCTTTTTAACCCTGTTTGTGATTTTTCTAGACATTATTACGTTCAGTAGTTTGTCATTGTTTTCTGAACGGGTGGTGCCATCGTCCTTTTGTAAAAATCTACGCGAAACACTTTGCAACCAAACTGATCCGCAGCGTGATTCGAACTCAGAACGTCGGGGTTAATAGACAGTCACTATCCCCTAAACCACAGACGCCACAGTGGTTCTTTTACGTGCTCAAATTGAACATGGGACCTACGTTTTATCGTCCGTCTCCGATAGGACTAGAAACTCGATCTCACCTGCACTGAGATTAAAGATCTCTGGAAAAATATTCCGATGGCTCTCCTAGGGAGCTATCTGAGTATCTTTGGAAAGGTAGTCAAGCATATCTGTTTAAGACTCTTAAAGTCGAGACACATCCCTTTCAACCTATTGAAGGAGCATTTGTCGGTTATATCAGGGCGTGTTGACAAACCAGAAAGTTAACTTTTTCATCTGCATCTGAGCTATGATGTGATTTATCCATTATTCATTCTCTCTCTCTCTCGCTCACTCTCTCTCTCTCTCTCGCTCACTATCTCTCTCTCTCTCTCTCTCTCTCTATCTCTCTATCTCTCTCTATCTCTCTCTATCTCTCGTGCTTGCTCACTTCGCCATGCTCATCAAACTCACCACTTACTCTTCTCACTGGTCTGAGGTTGTCCACGCCCACTCACGCACCACGTGCAGCCTGTCACACACACTGCATGGCGTGATCTCTTCCACACTTTCTGACCACTCTGATTTTCTGTTTCATCCCTCGCGCATGTCTCGCGGTATTGTTAGCTCACTCGTACATTCGGCCTCTCAGTTCCGCATCAGAACTTTCCGTGACCTACTTTTCCCAACCCCAGGTAAAAAGTTAATTGCTTATCCTTTACATGCAGAACTTTGCGAATTAACCCCAGCTTTTTAACGCTGTTTGTGATTTTTCTAGGCATTATTACGTTTGTCATTGCTTTCTGAACGAGTGGTGTCATCGTCCTTTTGTAAAAATCCACGGGAAACAATTTGCAACCAAACTGTCCGCAGCGTGATTCGAACTCAGAACGTCGGGGTTATTAGACCGAGTCACTATCCCCTAAGCCACAGACGCCACATAAACCCAGGTAAGGATAAGTAAATACAAACTTGAGGGTCTCTGTAAGATAGAGGTTAGGTGCTCGCCTCGCGTTCCAAAGGGACTCGGTTCGCTTCCTCAAAAAGCCATAGCGATATTGATCCATGATCTTAGTGTAGGTGAAATCGAGTTTCTAGTCCTATCAGAGACAGACGATAAAAAAGGAGGTCCCTTGTTCAATGTAAGCACGTAAAAGAACCCTTGGCAGTTCAAAATTGAGAAGAGCAGGCTGGAAAGCTGCTGCCTGGGGAAAATTCATTAGAACAATGAACAATTTAAACATGAAAATTCCAACAAAATATTTTTACCATCTTCAAAATTACATCAAGGACTCTCACCGGTGCTACGGAGTTCGTGCACTGCAGCTGAGATCTTCCTACGTAAGAAAATTATCGTAGCACACATGGTTACTCACCGAAGTGCAATGATAATGGTCTTATCAAAATACGGTGTCCCAATAAAGCAAAACATCTTAAAGTCAAGGTCTTTATTTGTACCGGATTTCATATCACTTAATTGTACCGGATTTCATATAACTTAATTGTACCGGATTTCATATAACTTAATTGTACCGGATTTCATATAACTTAATTTTACCGGATTTCGTATAACTTAATTGTACCGGATTTCATATAACTTAATTGTACCGGATTTCATATAACTTAATTGTACCGGATTTCATATAACTTAATTGTAGGTGCATAACTGGCACAACGTACACTCGCTCTTAGTCTCAGATCACATACAGATCACACAGAGTGGTTAACAAGTGGTCGATATGGAGTTGTTGGTTTTTTTGGTTTTTTCCGTTCCTGAAGCACTTGAGCTTTCAGCTCTTCGACTCGATGCCATGGACATCGTAACCCTTCGGTTCGGTGCCACGAACACCGTAAATCTGGGAAACCTGTGGCTTTTCTGCCAGCCCGCGGAATTGAACCCGCACTCACAGAGGGCTACGCAGAAATAAAAATATAATGCGCTGAGCTCTCAGTACAAGCTTCTTCTTCTTCTGCACCCTTCAGCCTAGGGAGGCAAGGTCCGCAGTCAAGGCATTCCAAGCCCACGTATACAAGACCATCTTTTCCAGATCTTTCCACTATCTCCCCATTTTCTTGCATTCCATCTCCAACTCCCGTCTAAAAGTATTCCTGGGTCTTCATTCACCTCTATTGCCCTGGGGGTTCCATCGGAGAGTCTATCTCGCAATGCAGTCAAGGGGTTTCCTCAGTGTGTGTCCTATCCATCGCCACATTCTGCCACTTATCTCTTGTTCCACCTGCCGTTGTCCCGCTCTATCCCACAATTTCCTGATTGTGGTCATGTCATACCATCTCGTGATACTGTCAGGAGGTCTCCTCAGTGTGTGCCCTATCCATCGCCACATTCTGCCCCTTATCTCTTGTTCCACCTGCAGTTGCCCCACTCTATCCCACAATTTCCTGTTTGTGGTCATGTCATACCATCGTTCAAGGGGCACGCTGGCTAGCTGGTAGTGTTCGTAAGAACGCTCGTGTTACTAGTTACTAAGCTAGGCCGTAACTCCCGGTAACATAAGACCGAATAGCCTAGCCGACAAATAAGAAATCCCTGTTAGATGGGGGCTGTTTTTTTTTATATCTTTGATAGAACAATAATAATAATTCATCTCGTACCGTTATACGTTACATAGGGCCTGCAAGTAATTTCTCCATACCGCTCTATCCTGGCAACTCCCTCAATCTCATCCATGGAACTGAGACCGATATTTCTTGCTTTTGTCAATGCCGGTTCGAAGCCCGGATGAAAAAAAGGAGGACTTGTGCGTGAGGCCAGCTACCTCATCACAAGAAATTGAAAGAGCTACAGAAACTTGATAGAATACTGTAAGGTTGTTTTTTTGTGCAATTTTAGACAATTCTACGCTGTCATGGTTATTTATTGGTGAAAATGTTAATAATATTGATATTCCTTAATTTTAATCTTAACTTGTAACATAATATAACTTTGATTTAGCATTTTGTCTTGTTTTTAAAATGAATTAGTGTATATACAACAATAATAGAATGCTAGGATCACGTGACAGTTCTGGTCGTATTTCCTAGAATTTTTACCTGAGCCACCAGCCCTTTGTTTATCGGAGGCCATGGCTAGGCAATGGGCGACGTAAGAAATAAGGTTTGAATCCTGTGTTTGGTAATGTGTTTTTTTCGGAAGCTCCAGACTTGTACACTATTTATTGATCATATTTATTGCTTCCGTTGTTTCCCCCTAGGGTTTCGTATCAAAATTACTTTATTCTCATCTTTCAATATGCACACTGCGCGTTGATATCTCTGTACACCTCGCTCTGATGTCTATGTACACCTTTCTTTGATATCTCTGTACACCTCGCTTTGATATCTCTGTACACCTATCTTTGATATCTTCGTACACCTCGCTTTGATACCTCTGTACACCTCGCTTTGATACCTCTGTACACCTCGCTTTGATATCTCTGTACACCTCGCTTTGATATCTCTGTACACCTCGCTCTGATATCGGTGTACACCTTTCTTTGATATCTCTGTACACCTTTCTTTGATATCTCTGTACACCTTTCTTTGATATCTCTGTACACCTTTCTTTGATATCTCTGTACACCTTTCTTTGATATCTCTGTACACCTTTCTTTGATATCTCTGTATACCTCGCTCTGATATCTCTGTACACCACGCTTTGATATCTCTACACACCTCGCTCTGATATCTCTGTACACCACGCTTTGATATCTCTACACACCTCGCTCTGATATCTCTGTACACCACGCTTTGATATCTCTACACACCGCGCGTTGATATCTCTGTACACCTCGCTCTAATATCTCTACACACCGCGCGTTGATATCTCTGTACACCTCGCTCTAATATCTCTACACACCGCGCGTTGATATCTCTGTACACCTTTCTTTGATATCTCTACACACCTCGCTCTAATATCTCTACACACTGCGCGTTGATATCTCTGTACACCTTTCCTTGATATCTCTGTACACCTCGCTCTGATATCTCTGTACACCTCGCTCTGATATCTCTGTACACCTCGCTCTGATATCTCTGTACACCTTTCTTTGATATCTCTGTACACCTCTCTCTCTCTAATATCTCTACACACCTCGCTCTGATATCTCTGCACACCTCGCTCTGATATCTCTGCACACCTCGCTCTGATATCTCTACACACCTCGCTCTGATATCTCTGCACACCTTTCTCTGATATCTCTGTACACCTTTCTTTAATATCTCTGTACACCTTTCTTTGATATCTCTGTACACCTCGCTCTGATATCTCAGCACACCTCGCTCCAATATCTCAGCACACCTCGCTCCAATATCTCAGCACACCTCGCTCTGAAAACTATCAGAACTTCTCTCCTTCATGTTACTAACCAACGATTGACAAAGTCATGAATAACATAACAATTATCTATCTGTAACTACAGCCAAACACTCAACATTTAATGCCGGGGAGCGGTCGGAGTATTGATCATCAGGTCTTACTTTATTTACAGTTCTCGTTGAAGAACTTAACTACAGGTAACGCATAGTTTATTTGATGCCACGTCGGCATTTATCATAGATCTCAGGCCAAAATTTCTCTGTAGATTCGAGTTATTTAACCGTCAAAATTATGTTGTTATCTTAATTGGTGTTCTTAACAGGAGGGAGTTATAGAACACAAGAGGTATATCTTTCAATTTGATAAGAAATGATTTGGATCTGGTGTGCGTGGTGTGAACTTGTCATATCTTCAATCCGTTGCTAGTACGTGTATTTTTTGTGTTTTTATGACGAGCTTCGTGTTTGAGAAGTTTCGATTCATGTTCTGTTTGTTTTGTAGCAGCGGTTCTGAAACTGTAATGAGTAGGTGACCCCAGATAAAGAAAGTAGGGACTCTTTATTTTGTGGTTACTGAACCGAAGTTATTACACTCCAAGTAGACCCATAGGTGCTCAGTCTCCTTCAACAAATCTTTGTGATTGATTGATTGATTGATTGATAGAACAATCATTATTGCACTTCAGTGAGTAACCATGTGTGCTTCGTGTTTAACTAGTGTCGATTCATCTTCTGTGCGTTTTGTAGGAGCTGTTCTAAAACTGTATTGAGTAAACGACCCCCAGCAAAGGGAAGTAAGGACTCCCTTACATAGTTATTCGCTATTGGTTACTGAACAGACGTTGTTACAATCCAGGTAGAGCCATAGGTGCTCACAGGACCGTGGTAGAGCCATAGGTGCTCACAGGACCGTGGTAGACCCATAAGTGCTCACAGGACCGTGGTAGACCCATAAGTGCTCACAGGACCGTGGTAGACCCATAGGTGCTCACAGGACCGTGGTAGACCCATAGGTGCTCACAGGACCGTGGTAGACCCATAAGTGCTCACAGGACCGTGGTAGACCCATAGGTTCTCACAGGACCGTGGTAGACCCATAGGTGCTCACAGGACCGTGGTAGACCCATAGGTGCTCACAGGACCGTGGTAGACCCATAGATTCTCACAGGCCCATGCGGTATATTTTCTCAGTATGATGCAAGTCTTCGAAATCCGGCCTTTAAATGATTTTTCTTTAATATTACCTTCGATTGTGCATTTTTTTTTTAAACTGCGCAAAATAAACGAATACTAAATTGTATACATAATAATAATTTCTCTCGTACCGTTATACGTTACATATGGCCTGCAAGTAATTTCTCCATACCTCTCTATCATGAGCAACTCGTTCAATCTCCTCCATGGAACTGAAACAGATATTTCTTGTCTCTCTCAGTAAACTTCGTTTCAGGGTCTCCCCCTAGGGCGAAATCTCTTTCTTAAACCCTCTGCCTCCCATTTCAATGCCTGTGTTGGTAGTCTTTGATCATTTCTTCTCCAACATATGGCCAACATATCTCCATCATGTCTCCATCATGTCTCCATCATGTCTCCATCATGTCTCCATCTTGTCTCCTTAGATCGTCCAAATCGCATACATCAATAGCGGAATAACATAGACCAATATAAAATAGCGTTGCGCAAAGATTGTTAATGATTGAGTGTTTTAAATTGTATTTTGATTTCGCTGCTTATACCGGCCCCTTACAGATCCGCCTATGCAGCTGCCTCTCTGTATCGTAGGACAGCACGGCCCTGGGTGCTCAGTCTCACCAAACACGGTTTGCGATGCTAAACTTGGTATATATCAGAAGGTTATTAGACATCGTCAAACAGGAAACACAAATAAATATGTATTATCAACATAAATAACACAACACTGAAACAAGTCCATCGATTCAAGTATCTGGGAACATTCCTAACATCAGATGGAAGATGTACAACAGAGATTAGGAGTAGAATAGCTCAAGCGAAAACAGCTTTTATGAAAATGAGAAACACATTGAAAATTGAATTAACTACGAAAGACACTGCGGAAACGAGTATTCCAGTGCTATATTCAACCAATACTTTTGTATGGCAGCGAATCATGGACAATGAACAAACAATCAATACGATCATTGGAAGCCCCAGAGATGGGGTTTTACAGAATAATGTTGAAAATTCCATGGACAGCGAATAAAACAAATGAGGATGTTTTAAATCAGGCCTGCACACAAAGAAACATTATCAAAAGAATAAGAATCAGACAATCAAGGTTCTTCGGGCATATAATGTGAAGAGAAGGTATAGAACATTTGGTGACTACAGGTAAAATTCAGGGAAGGAGAGATCGTAGAAGACAGAGGGAGAAGATGTTGGATGGTCTGACATCATGATTCAACACAAGATCGACATCAGAATTGATTAACTGCACCATGGAGATAGAGTTGTGGAGAGACATGATCGCCTACGACGGCAGGCATGGCACTTGATTGATTGATTCTGGACAACTCGCTCAATCTCTTCTTTGGAGATTCACTCCGATATTTCTCGTCTCTATCAACAAAGTTCTTTTAAGGATTTCCCTAGGGCCCCCATTCTTTCTTTAACCCTTTGCCTCGCATTTCAGTTCCTGCTTTGTAGTTTTTTGATCATTTCTTCTCAGAGTATGCTCTCCATCTTCTACTTGTTATAACAGTTGTTACTAGTGGTTGATCAGACATTTCTTCTCAGAGTATGCTCAACATATCTCCATCTTCTACTTGTTATAATAGTTGTTACTAGTGATTGACCAGACATTTCTTCTCAGAGTATACTCAACATATCTCCATCTTCTCCTTCTTATAACAGTTGTTACTAGTGATTGACCAGACATTTCTTCTCAAGGTATGTCCAACATATCTCCATCTTCTCTTTCTTATAACAGTTGTTATTAGTGGTTGATCAGACATTTCTTCTCAAGGTATGTCCAACATATCTCCATCTTCTCCTTCTTATAACAGTTGTTACTAGTGATTGACCAGACATTTCTTCTCAAGGTATACCCAACATATCTCCATCTTCTCCTTCTTATAATAGTTGTTACTAGTGGTTTACCAGATATTTCTTCTCAAAGGTATGTCCAACATATCTCCATCTTCTCCTTCTTATAACAGTTGTTACTAGTGATTGACCAGACATTTCTTCTCAAGGTATGTCCAACATATCTCCATCTTCTCTTTCTTATAACAGTTGTTACTAGTGGTTGACTAGACATTTCTCCTCAGAGTATACTCAACATATCTCCATTTTCTCTTTCTTATAACAGTTGTTACTAGAGGTTGACCAGATATTTCTCTGATTTCATCCCTTCTCTTAAATTCGTACTATTTTATGTTCGTTATTTCATATGTACGCAGACTTCTATTTTAAATGCATTCAATTTACTTTTATTTCTTTAGTCACTTTCCAGTGGGCCTCTGTGTTGTAGTGGTTACAATATTATCACCCCACACACACACCACACACAGCAACACATCATCACACACAAACTCAGGTAACACATTTTTTTTTTTTTTTCCGATCCAGAAGCACTTGAGCTTTTCAGCTCTTCGGCTCGGTGCCATGGACATCTTAACCCTTCGGTTCGGTGTCACGAACACCGTAAATCTTGGGAATCTGTGGCTTTTTCTGCCATCCCTTGGAATTGAACTCGCACACACAGAGGAATAGTCACCCGTAGTCCAACGCGCTACGAACATGCTGGGCAGACGGGCTAGGTAACACATCATCACACACACACCACACACAGGCAAAACATCAACACACACATACACACACACACACGCAACACATCACCACACACTTTCTCAGGCAAGGACATCACCACACACTTACTCAGGCAACACATCACCGTACACACACTCAGGTAACACATCACCACCCAGACAACACATCACTATATACACACTCAGGTAACACATCACGACACACACAGTTTAAACCCTTTAAATACACACATATTATACAAAAGTACATAACGAGAGAGGAAAGAGAGAGCGAGAGTTTAATTTGCCCATATTCCAACAATTGCCTTATTGTATCACCTATATAACTTTGCCCACTTAAAAGCCACTTATCCTTGTATACAAAAGCCACTTATCCTCGTATACAAAAGCCACTTCTATCTGGAATTATTCTTGAGAAATGCCGTTTCACGAATTCGATTTTTCACTCTCCCCGAGGCTCGTGCAACGTGGCACCTTGTAGAAACAACATCCCTATCCGTTTCTTTCTAGTTTATGTATAATTGTATATGCCAGGAGTTTTCTGTGGTGTGTGGTTAAATTTTAATTCAATTAATTGAAGAAATCTGAAATAATTTCTTTTATGTTATTTAACTTTGAAATTCTTGATCGTTTTAATCTTTGCGTTTAAATCATTTATGTTTGTCTATCCCTTTTGTGCGTCTGTTTAAGTGATAAATTAACTGTGGATGTATTTTGAGAGTCGTCATATATTTCTACCTGTCTATTCACTAATCCTGTTTTGTCTTTCGGAGTCGGGCTGAAAAAGAGAGACACCTGAAGCGAGTCTTCTTATTCGCTTTGTATACGGTGGAATTTAGTGTCTCGGATATTCTGTCGTTCCATCGTTTACGTGGTCGTCCTCTTGTTCTGTTGCCGTTGTTTCTTAGTGCTCGTGCTCTTTGTGCGTCGAACCTTGATGCGTGTCCTAACATTTTGACATGTTGTTTCTTTATCCCTTTAGCTGATAAGGACGTGTATATACGTTTTCCCATTCACTGCTAAAGACGCATTAACACGTCTGTTGTTATCTCTCCTCTGTGGGCTAAAGACGTGTTAACACGTTATGCATTCCTACTGTCACTGCTATAGCCGTACATTCACGTTTGTGACCTAGAAACAAAGAGTAGCTATTTTTAGCTCCGTCTTCGGAAAGTGTGAAGCAGCGAAAGTGTTATATATTGTAGTACCGGCAAGGATCCACTCTTCCCTGATTTCGTTGTTTCTGATCTCATCTCTTTTTGTTATATTTCTTCTGTCTTCTTCTGCGTTCTCACTAGATTGGGATTTCGGATTCTCTAATAAAGGCAGTAGTCTGCCTCAGATTATCAGCCCCTCCATACAGTTTGTCTTCTGCGTTCTCACTAGACTGGGATTTCGGATTCTCTAATAAAGGCAGCCGTCTGCCTCAGATTATCAGCCACGTCATACAGTTTGTCTTGGACGCTAGTGTAAGTGGGCCACCTCTTTCTTCTCAAGTCTGCATACTGGGGGCAGTTCTGTAGGATATAATTCCTATAATTTCTGCTTCCCCGTTTGCGCTGACCTCTTCCAGCAGTAAGTTTTGGCCACCCTCGTGATGGTAGGTCTGACATTCTTACTGCGTGGCTAAATATCTGATGCAGATTGGCGACAGTAGTATCCGTTATCCCATTCCTCATTGTGAGGGGTCGTTGCACCATGTTATACGCCTTACGGCCTGGTGCATCCGTTTTCTGCAAGCATTTGTTTCGGGTTAGCATTCCCTAGCGGACACATGCATCCGATGTCATCCAAACCTCCTTAGTCGCCCCTTACGACATGCATGGCAGGTAACAGTGGTTATATTCTTTACACCACAAATTTGGGCTCCGGTAACCACTCGGGAGTTTTGTTACATTTAAAATTCATCGTAAACATTTCATCTTTTTCGTTTGGACTCTTCTGCTTCTCATTTGTTATCAGTTTCCAGGTCTGACACTGATAGCACATTGTTGGTATATATACACAGTGGCGGCTCGTGACCATTTTTGCTAGTGGGGACAGACAAATATTTTTGGAAAAATCGTGGATTTGAGTTCTTATTTTTTAATTTATAAAATAATAAATACACGTTACACATTATTTTTGTGGGACCTGGCCCCACACTGACCCTTAATGACGAGCCGCCTCTGTATATATATATACATCCAGTATACAGTAGTAGACGACTAAGATGGCTGGGTCATGTGAGAAGAATGGAAACTTGTCGCATACCAAAACAAATGTTGTTCTGTGAACTTTCGGAGAGGAAGAGGCACCAGTGCAGACCACTGCTCAGATATAAAGATGTCTACAAGACTCCAATGAAAAACTTGTCTATAGGTCCCAGCACATGGGGAAAAATTGGCTGATGATAGAGTTGTGTGGAAAGCGATATTGCGCAAGGGCACAGAGTCTTTTGAGAAGAGACTTATGTATGAGCTGAAAGACAGCAGACACAAGCGAAAACTCAGAAGTTGCCACAGTAAAACATTTGCCAATTGACCGTCTGTAAAGACGAAAAATAGGATATATATTTCTCTGAGGTCCTCGTTCGTAATCTTATCATACCATCTCAGTCCCTCTATTATATGTAAACATCCATTTATGAAGGTCAGAAGTTTTTTGGTGGTTTCTTTTGTTGTCTTCCATGTTTCCGAACCATAGAACAGCACTGACTTCACATTTCTTCTTCTTCTTCTTCACTGACTTCACATTTGATTGAAAGATATCTCTAGTGACCTCTAGTGAACACCTCTGTAGTGATTCGTGGTATCGATTTTGTTAATATTACTTCAATTGTCGTTAACATTTTGTTAAGATTTCGTTAAGTTAAGATTTCGTTAAGTTAAGATTTCGTTAAGTAAAGTTTTCGTTAAGTTAAAATGTCGTTAAGTTAAGATTTCGTTAAGTTTAGATTTCGTTAAGTTAAAATGTTAAGTTAAGATTTCGTTAAGTTAAGATTTCGTTAAGTTAAGATTTCGTTGAGTTTAGATTTCGTTAAGTTAAGATTTCGTTGAGTTTAGATTTCGTTAAGTTAAGATTTCGTTAAGTGAAGTTTTCTTTAAGTTAAAATGTCGTTAAGCTAAGATTTCGTTAAGTTAAGATTTCGTTAAGATTTCGTTAAGTTAAGATTTCGTTAAACTAAGATTTCGTTAAGTCAAGATTTCGTTAAGTTAAGATTTCGTTAAGTTAAGATTTCGTTAAGTGAAGTTTTCGTTAAGTCAAGATTTCGTTAAGTGAAGTTTTCGTTAAGTCAAGATTTCGTTAAGTGAAGTTTTCGTTAAGTCAAGATTTCGTTACGTTAAGATTTCGTTGATATGTGAAATAAATTTTGAGATATTTAGTTTGATGTGAGCGTATGTAGCTTAAGCGATAGTGAGCGCGATCACAACCCAAGCGAACTTGGTTCAAACACCGCGGCGGGCAATTTGGAAAAAAATTTGTTTCCGTGGATTTTTACGAATGATAAAAATAGATCTCACCTTTCAGAAAGCAATGACAAAGTACTGAACGTATACATAGTGCCTAGAAAATCAACAACTTGTTTACTGTGGCTGATGGTGACGTTCTGTTAAAAAGGATATACAACGACTTTCATTTTCAAACTGATGTGAAGATTTAACATTTATTGTTGGTCTACATAGGAAGTGTAGTGAGACTTTACAAACACCTTGTATTTATTGCTGGGCCAGATTGCGATAATTTTTTTTTTGACAATAATTTTGAAGTGAAACTGAGTAATGGCCAAACTTGTGACTGCCATTTCGTGATGTTCCAACTTTTGAAATGCTGTTCTATATGGGATTAGTACGCCTTCTTTGATTGGTTGTGATAAGGACATGCATTTGAAAATGTCCAATCCAAACGAGGGTGTCACTCCTGATGACTACAATGAGGAGTTTAATGAGATGTGGAATGTGGTTTATAAGTTGCAGGCCGCACTAGATCCGGTAGGTGTTGCTGTTGTTGTTGTGATGTTGTGGTGCTGTTGTGGTGATGTTGCTGGGCTTATGTGGGATTGTTTTGTGTTTTTGTAAATTTGTGTGTTTTTGTAAATTTTTGTGTTTTTGTAAATTTGTGTTTTTGTAAATTTTTGTGTTTTTGTAAATTTGTGTTTTGTAAATTTTGTGTTTTGTAAATTTGTGTGTTTTTGTAAATTTGTGTGTTTTTGTAAATTTGTGTGTTTTTGTAAATTTGTGTGTTTTTGTAAATTTGTGTTTTTGTAAATTTTTGTGTTTTTGTAAATTTGTGTGTTTTTGTAAATTTGTGTGTTTTTGTAAATTTGTGTGTTTTTGTAAATTTTTGTGTTTTTGTAAATTTGTGTGTTTTTGTAAATTTGTGTGTTTTTGTTAATTTTTGTGTTTTTGTAAATTTGTGTGTTTTTGATGTGATGTTGTCGTGACGTTTTTCTCTTATTGTTGTGATTTGTGTGTGTGATGTTTTGATGTTGCGTTATTGCTGTGATGTTGTTGTGAAGGTGTTTTGTTGTGATGTTGTGTTTTTGTGATGGTGATGCGTTATTGTTTGTGATTTTGTGTGTGTGATGTTATTTGTAATGTTGTAATGTTGTATTGTTGTCATGATCTTGCATTGTTGTTTTTATGTTACGATGTTGTTGTGTGGTTGTTGTGGTCTTGAAATAGGGAGACAGAGAACGAGACAGAGAACGAAATAGAGAGAAAGAGAAAAGTGAGAGAAATACACACAGAGAAAGCGAGATAGAAAGAGAGAGAGAGAGAAATACACACAGAGAAAGCGAGATAGAGAGAAAGAGAGATAGAGAGATAGAGAGAAAGAGAGAGAGAAAGAGAGAGAGAGAGAAAGAGAGAGAGAGTGAGATAGAGAAAAAGATAGAGACAGTAAGAGAAAACAAAGAGAGAGACAGTGAGAAGTAGAAACAGAGAGAGACACGGACAGAGAGATATAGAGAGAAAAAGCGAGAGAGAGAGACAGAAAGATGAGAAAAGAGAGAGAAGGTGTGAGGGTAAAGGAGAAATAGAAAGAAAACGAGTGAAGAGAAAGAGAAAAGATCGAGAGAGAGAAGGATATAAAGGGAAAGAGAAAGATGGAGACAAAGATAGAAATAAAAGTGAGAGAGAAGAGAGAAGCAAGAGAGAGAGAAGAGAAAGAAAAAGAAAAAGAGAGAAAGAGAGAGAGAGAGAGAAAGAGTCAGACAAACTAACTTAATACAGGTAAATACCAGCTTCACAATGCCAGACACTGAAATTAATCGTGAAACATTATACCTTCTTAATCGGAACCTACAGCAGGGCAATGAGAGTGTTGTTTTAGATTCCATGACATGCCAAACTCTCCGATTGCTCTTCCCTCTTCCCACCCCAGCCCTCCCTCTTCGCTATTTTCACAACCGCCTCTGAAACAATTCGTCCCACGGCTCTTAGGTTTTTTGGGACACAATTTCTTAAACATAACTGTACCGAGTACATTTAAACAAAACTGTAACGAGTACATTTAAACAAAACTGTAACGAGTACATTTAAACATGACTGTAACGAGTACATTTAAGGACAGACGGCACCCCTAAACAGAAATATTGATTATTGAGATTGTGTTTATGATTCTAAATGATAACTTGATGTTAAAACTCAGGAAAAAAATGTAAAAAATCCAAGCATCAATATTCTATGAAAAAATTTAATTTAGAGGGTTTTTAAGGGAAAAGGCCCAAAAGTAAAATTGCAAAATACAGGATTATTTAAGTTTTATTCAGGTTAGCACTATGGAACTTTCAGATATTATAGTACATGGGCATATCTTGAACTGGTAGCAAAACATTTTTAAAGTATATTAAAATGAGTTTTACCTTAATTTTGTAACGCAAATTCAGATTTTTGACCCAAAAAATATGGGGTAAGAGATATTCTTTTGCATGACACATAAAAACCATTAAATTAATTCTTTTTAAAGTGGTAGGGGGTCATCAGATATGCATAAGAAAGAAGTGGACAAATTTGTACAGCAATCCTTTAAGTAGTTTTGGGAAAAAAAGTGTATTTAGCAACATACATTTACGGAAAATAACAATTTTGAGAAAAAGCCAAAAAACGAACATATTTTCAATTATTGACCAAATTAATTTACTTTAGAATCCCCTAAGGGCATAGAAACTTGCCTCAGCCAATGCTTTAGATGCTAACGCTAATTGTTTTTCATCTTTCTATCTTTATGTGCCTAAATTCTGTATTAGCAAGAAATATATGTGGTTTTTATAGGTGACTGCAAAATACTGAAAATAATATTTTCTGAAGGAAAAGTTAAATTAAAACAAAAGTATCATATCGACACAATTTCACATTATTAACTACAATATTGGCATCATTGGCAGTTACTTTTAAGCTCCTCCTCAAAGCATATGAGATCTTAGGATACCAAGTCTATATAAGATTATGGAAAGATTCATTAGCATTGTGAGAACCACCATGAATGTATTTTGTCAACGAAGTCACAAGATAGCTTGACAAATACTTGCATTATTTTGCCAACAATAAAATTAGGCAGTTTGTTTTTAATCAACTAAAACTTTATCTTTAGGGCACAAGCTACTCAGCTTATTGCAGTTCTCATGGTTATCTTTGTGATTTTTAAATATGGCTCAAATACTATTTATCCAATGTGCTCTAATTTCCCAGAATTTTTCATACAAGTTACATCATAATGATGCTGCATGAGTTTAATGGTGCTATTAGTTAATCTATCTGTGCTACCATATTACTATAAACACTTTGCTACCATCTGTTGAAGCAGAGTTATGGTTTTTCATATATAATTAGCTAAAAAACGTATACATGCCTAGTTAAAAAATTTAATTAAAATACAAAACTACATTTTTTTGCAAACTAAAGGTAGTTTCTTGTTCAAAATTGGATGTATTATCTCAAATGTAAAAAAAAACCACTATAATTTCATTTTTGTTAAGAAAAATCGTTAAATGTAGGCGTGCGGCCTGTCCTTAAACATGACTGTAACGATTACATTTAAACATAACTGTAACGAGTACATTTAAACATGACTGTAACGATTACATTTAAACATAACTGTAACGAGTACATTTAAACATAACTGTAACGAGTACATTTAAACATAACTGTAACGATTACATTTAAACATAACTGTAACAATTACATTTGAACATAACTGTAACGAGTAGGTTTAAACAAGGTAGTAACGAGTACATGTAAACAAAACTGTAACGATTACATTTAAACATAACTGTAACGAGTACATTTAAACAAAACTGTAAGGAGTACATTAAAACAAGGCAATAACGAGTACATTTAAACAAGGCAGTAACGAGTACATTTAAACAAGGCAGTAACGAGTACATTTAAGCAAAACTGTAAACGACTACATTAAAACAATGCAGTAACGAGTACCTACTAACTAGACTGTAACGAGTACTTTTTAACAAAACTGTAACGAGTACATTTGAACATGGCAGTAACGAGTATATTTAAACAAATCTGTAACGATTACATTTAAAGAACGCAGTAACGAGTACTTTTTAACACAACTGTAACGAGTACTTTTTAACACAACTGTAACGAGTACTTTTTAACACAACTGTAACGAGTACTTTTTAACACAACTGTAACGAGTACTTTTTAACGAAACTGTAACGAGTACTTTTTAACGAAACTGTAACCGGTATTCAGAACATATATTGGCAGCAAACAGCAGCTATAAGAATAGACAAAAAGATTGGAACTTTCCAGAAGATCAAAAAGGGTATTAGACAAGGATGCGTATTATCACCTGACCTGTTCTCATTGTATGGTGAAAGCATTTTTAGGTCTATAAAAGATTTTCCTGGAATAGCTATGGGAGGACATATCATAAATAACCTGAGATACGCTGATGATACTGTCTTAATAGCAAGAAATGAAATGGAGCTACAGAAACTAGTAGATAAGGTTGTGACAGAAAGTAACAACAAAGGACTCAGTTTGAATATTAAGAAGACAGAAGTTATGATCATATTTTTTTTTTTAAACAGATTTTGCCAAAATGCACCATCACAGTAAATGGGATCAGAAAAAAAAGAGCAGAATAGGACAAGCGAAAACATCTTTCCTGAAAATGAGAAGCATTATCTGCAACAAGTCCTTGTCAATCCCGATCAGAATGCGAGTTATTCAGTGTTACATAGGACCAATACTGACACACGGTTGCGAGTCATGGACAATGAACACACAGATCAAAAAATCTATGAGGGCCACAGAAATGTAGTTTTACAGAAGAATGATGAGAATCCCATGGACTGCTAAAATGACTAATGTTGAAGTGTTGAATGAGATCAAGACACAGAGAAAGCTTATTATCAATATAAGAAAGAGGCAGTCATCATTTTTCGGACATGTGATGAGGAGAGGAGATTTAGAACACATTGTAACAACTGGTAAAATCGAGTGTAGACGAGACAGGGGAGACAGAGAGAGAAAATGTTGGATAGCCTGACTTCATGGCACGGTAGAGCGTCAACATCTGAGTTGATAGCAAACACCAGGGACAGAGATTTGTAGAGATCCATGATCGCCTACGCCAGCTGGCACGACACCTGATGATGATGAACGGGTACTTTTAAATAAAACTGTAACGAGTACATTTAAACACAACTGTAACGAGTATCTTTAAACAAGACTGTGACGAATACTTTTTAACGAAACTGTACCGAGTACATTTAAACAAGGCAGTAACGAGTACATTTAAACATAACTGTAACGAGTATCTTAAAACAAGACTGTGCCTGCCCATCGAGTTGGTAGCGCGATGGACGACGAGTGACAAGCCCTCTGTGACTCAATTCCGCGGGCTGGCAGAAAAGCCATGGGTTCTCCAGATTTGAGGTGTTCGTGGCACCAAACCGAAGGGTTACGATGTCCATGGCACCGAGCCGAAGAGCTGAAAGCTCAAGTGCTTCTTGATCAGAAAAAAAAACAGACTGTAACGAGTTCTTTTTAACGAAAGTGTACCGAGTACATTTAAACTCAACTGTAACGAGTATATTTAAACGATACTGTAACGAGTACCTATTAACGAGTACATTTAAACAAGACTTTAGTGAGTAGTTTTAAACGAACTTTTAACATCGCGTACCCGTAGAAGAATGGCTGCGAAATGAATCTTCACTAATAGTAGTCACTATCTTGTAACTGTCAGTCCTGGAGTCTGCAATCCCCATCCATCTCCATCTGTTCCCCAGGCACTGCAACCACCGAGCCCTTGTTTGTGTACTCGACGGAATCCCCCACCAAACTACCGCTCGCAATAACTCTCTCGTGCGTGCTGGGCGGTTTGTTGTCGATCTGTCTTCATCAGCGCCGCCATCAACGTGAGCAGAGAAAACACAAACGCTCTCACCCAGTGAGAAAACCAATAGTTTCCATGGTGGTATTCAAAGTTTGGGAATTTTCCTTGTGTTCCGTTTGTTTTTACAGACACTATATTCGGAATTTTGTATTATTTTTTTTTAATATTAGATTCTAATTTAGAGTTTTAATTTGTTTAGAGTGGGCGCTAAATAAAAATTTTAATTAATTTTTTTAGGTGGATATCAATTTAGAATTTTAGGGTATAAGTCTGTGTGTTGCGGGCTAGCAATAGGGGCAAAGAATTGTAGTTCTGTGAACTACAAGGCATGTCGTAAGAGGCGGCAGAGTTAGGGGCCTAGGGAAGTTACCCTAGTAAATATAAAGCATCGCAGAAATCGGATGTGCTGGACTACTTGTAGGCGCATAACTGGTACAACGTACAATCACTCTCAGGCTCAGATTACATACAAATAACAGAGAGTGGTTAATTCGATATAGAGCGTTGGAAGAAGAAGAGTTTGAGTTTCTTTAGAGTGGACGCTGGCATCTCTGTGGCGTAGAGGCTAGGCGCTCGCCTCTGTGGGCAAAGGTACTCGGTTCGTTTCCTCGTGGAGGCATTGAGATATTTTTTCAGGAATCTCTGGTCTCAGTGTAGGTAAGATCGAGTTCCTAGTCCTATCGGAGACGGACGATAAAACATAGGTCTCGTGTTCAAGTTGAGCGCGTAAAAGAACCCTCGACAGTTTAAAATCGAGAAGAACAGGCTGGAAAGCCGCTGCCTGGGCAAAATTCATTAGAAAAGATTAAAAATAAAATTCCTACAAAATATCTTTACCATCTTCAAAATTACATCAGGGACCCTCGCCGGTGCTACGGAGTTCGTGCACTGCCGCTGAGATCTTCCTGTGTAAGAAATAGATCTGAGCATGCATGGTAACTCACCGAAGTGCAATGACGTTGGTCATATCAATCACTCAATCAATCAATCACTCAATCAATCACTCAATCAATCAATCAATCACTCAATCAATCAGTCAATCAGTAGAGGGAACGCTAATTTAGAATTTTAATATGTTCAGAGTTCACACTAGTTTTGAATTTTAACTTCTTAAAAAATGTAAACGCCCGCCTGCCCAGCGTGTTCGTAGCGCGTTGAACGACGGGTGATAAGCCCTCTGTGAGTGCGGGCTCGATTCCGCGGGCTGGCAGAAAAGTCACAGGTTCTTCAGATTTACGGTGTTCGTGGCACCATACCGAAGGGTTACGATGTCCATGGCACCGAGCCGAAGAACTGAAAAGCTCAAGTGCTTCTGGATCGGGGGATGAAAACCAATTTAGACTTTGAATATATTTAACTGGGCACTAATTTACAGTTTCAATTTCTTTAGTAGACGCTAATTTAACTCGTAGTGGATCAGGGCAAAATCCATTATCTTATCTTATCTTAACCATATTTGCCGTGAAGCAGCGTGGGGAGATTTACTTTTCTATCTTGTGCCAGGTGTGTTGCGCTTGATGTTGTCAGTCCATGCTTTCGCAGGGACTCTGAGATGTTATCTATCCATCGTGTTCTTGGCCTGCCTCGTGCTCTGCGCCCTGAGTGTCGATTATTATAGGCACGTGATGGTAGTAAATGTGGTTCCATTCTCATTAGATGGCCGAACCACTTGAATCTTTGCTTCTCGATGTACTGTATGCATGGTATAGTACCAACGATGCTTCTGATATTCTCGTTTCTCACTCTATCTCTCCTTGTAACGTTGACAGCTTTTCGTAGACATCTCATTTCACATGTTGTAATCTTTCTTTCTTGTGTCTTAGTCAGGCGCCATGTTTGACACTGATAGTAGGGGAGGCACTGATAGTAGGGGAAAAGCCATTATAGAGTAAAAATGCAACTTAATGTGGCTCCTGGTTCACAAGGAGTTAACGTTTTCATTTGTTTAACACTTTTACACCGTTATTGTTTTGACTTGTGAACGCATTTATTTTGCATTGTGTATTGAGTTAGACAGTATGCTGGCTTTGTGTCTTCTTACAAAATATAGCTAGCCGATAAATCGTCTCTGAAGGGCGAAGGGGTTAAGTCACATGCAACTCTAGATAATTAAGCCAGACAACTGACTGGGGAATCCCTGACCTAGATCATAGAGGGGGGCTAGAAAATATAGATGTTTGATAGAATACTGCAAGTGGGGTTTTTTTTTGCAATTTTACTCAATTCTGTGAGTATGGTTATTTATTGGTGAAAAATATTCTTCTTCTTCTGCGTTCTCACTAGATTGGAATTTCGGATTCTCTAATAAAGGCAGCCGTCTGCCTCAGATTATCAGCCCCGCCATACAGTTTGTCTTCTGCGTTCTCACTAGATTGAGATTTCAGATTCTCTAATAAAGGCAGCCGTCTGCCTCAGATTATCAGCCCCGCCATACAGTTTGTCTTCTGCGTTCTCACTAGATTGAGATTTCAGATTCTCTAATAAAGGCAGCCGTCTACCTCAGATTATCAGCCACGCTATACAGTTTGTCTTGGATGCTGATGTAAGTGGGCCACCTCTTTCTTCTGAAGTCTGCATACTGGGGGCAGTTCTGTAGGATGTTTTCTGTTGTCATACTCACCAAGCCACAGGGGCACAGGTCCCCTTTTTGGAATCTAGTGAAAAATATTCATAATATTGATATTCCTTATTGTTAAACTTAACGTGTTGCATAATATAACTTCGATTTAGTATTTTATGTTGATTTTAAAATGAATTCGGCTATATACAACAATACTGGAATGTGAGGTCACATGGTGTAGTTGTGGTCTGATTTCCCATAATTCTTACCTGAGCCCGAAGGCCTATAAGTTTATAGTTGGCTCTGGTTAAGTCGACATTAATTTAGAGTTACATTTTTTTAGAGTGGAAATTAATTTAGAGTTTATGTTGTTTAGAATAATAGTTAATTTATTTTTCAATTCTTGATGGTGGATATTAATTAGAGTTTAATATATTCAATTCTTGATGGTGGATATTAATTAGAGTTTATATATTGATAACTGACGGTAACTTAGAGTTTCAAATTCTTTTTAGAGTTTCCTCTTCTTCTTCTTCTTCTTTGCGTTCGTTCTTTACGACCAATTTTAATCACTCTTTGTGATATGTTTGATCTTTGCCAAGAACGTGTATACGTTACACATTGGTTTGGTAAGCCCCTAAACGCATAGACTTCTATACATTTAGGACATGTGCATCCGATTTCAGTAAAACCTCCTTAGTCGACTCTTACGACATGTGTGGCTGGTAACAGTGGTTCTATTCTTTACACCTCAAATTTGGCCCCGGTAACCACTCAGGCGGGCCCCGGTAACCACTCAGGCGGGCCCCGGTAACCACTCAGGCGGGCCCCGGTAACCACTCGGGTGCGTGTGTTGATCTTAGAGTTGTAGGTTAATTTTTCTTTAGAAATGTGTCTAGATTAAATTGCAGTCTTGTATATGCCGTTTCTTTCGAGTAGAAACTTTTTAAATATCCTAGACCAATTTTATAACCACAGTTCGCCCGTGTGGTACTGGGGCCCGCAAGGAAAGCAAGGAATAGTACCACTGCAACCTACAAGTCATATCGTAGAGGCGACTGATGTAGAACCTAGGAAGCTACCCTAGTAAATAAAAAGCATCGCAGAAATCGGATGTCTGACCTATTTGTAGGCGTATAACTGACACAACGTACAATCACTCTGTAGTAGCCCCCAGCTCCAAGGTAGCAGCTAACAGACTAGACAGGTAGTTTAGATAGAGATAGGCTTTAAAGAGAGATAAGTAGAGACTTAGTGTTTGCACACCAAAACTGACCACTATAAGCAGATAGCTACACTAGAACGAGACATTGACGTAGTGAAACTAGATGACGTAGATGTTAGTACTGCTTAGCGACGTAGTGACAATATAGGGAGACGAACACAAACACTGGCTATGAGAGGACGTGTTTGGCTGAAATCGGATTCACATGTCCTAAACATGTAGAAGTCTATGCGTTTAGGGGCCTACCAAACCAATGTGCAACGTATACACGTTCTTGGCAAAGATCAAACATATCACAAAGAGTGATATCAATAACAGCAGCTAATGAAAGGAAAATCATAACGACAGAGATGAGGTGTCTTAGAAGAGCCGTCCCCTTATAATGACGATTTTCTGGCCAACAGTATTTTGAAAAGATGAAAATCTGGGCATATCCTTTACAGGACGTAATTTTCAACCCTAGTAAATGAGTCGTTGATTTTCTGGACACCAGTTATACGTTCAATAGTTTGCCATTACTTTCTGAAGGGTGAGGTCTATTTTTACCTTTGGTAAAAGATCCCACGAACACTAATTTGCTTCCAAGCTTGCCCACCGTGTGGTTTGAACCAGGTACGCTCGGGTTTGTGATCGAGCTCACTACCGCTTGAGCTACAGACGCTCACAACACTATGTTACCAGTTTCAAACATGGACAATAACAGCAGCTAATGAGCGGAAAATTATAATGACAGAGATGACGTGTCTTAGAAGAGCTGCAGGTGTGACAATAAGAGACAAAATTAGAAATGAAGAAATCAGAAGGAGACTGGATGTGAAACCAGTCATGCAATTCATGAAAGAACAACATATTAAATAGTTTGGACATCTGACAAGAATGCCCTGGTATCGCCTACCACAGACAGCCACACAGAAAAAGCATAACAAGTACAGAGTAAGAGGAAGATCATGCAACAGATGGAGCGACGGCATCAAGAACAGCCTTACGAAAATGAATAATAACTTACAAAGTGCCTTAAAACAAGCACACACAAGAACACTACATCCATCCTCCCCCCTCCAACACTTCTATATTAGGCATTAAGTTTGGACATGCCAGACAGTATCGTCTTCGTGGTAGAGAGAAGATATACTAATCAACTTCTCATGGGTACGGTGAGCAAATGGACTTTGGGATGGCTGCTGCAGTGGAGGACAGAGCACGAATGGGAATGCCCAATGTGCCATGACGTCGATCGCATAACATAACACTTCTATAACGAAGTAAATGTTGGAGAAGAAGAAGAAGAAGAAGAAGATGTGCAATGACATTATACATCTACCGTAGCCAAACGATTGGAAAAGGAAAGCGTTACTTTCTGGCAATCAAAACTCTGCTAACGAACACGACACGCCTCCTGATCGACCAGAATACATTGAAATGTTGTTAGCTATTTTCTTTCTTGTTGACTAACGCTTCCGTAGAATTATTTCATTTTTTTATTGATATTTTTTTCTGTTGAAATCGTTAGTTTTTTTTTAATATTTAATTCAATCAGAGAATTGTTCACTCGCGAATAGTTAACCGCGGTCCAGTTGTCTCTGTTGTTAAGTGGGTAAGCCCTTTGCCTTGTGAGTCGAAGGTCGTAGGTTCGAATCCTTACCTCGCCCGAGTGGTTACCGGGGCTAAATTGGGGTGTACATAATAGAACCATTGTTACCTGCCACGCATGTCGTAAGAGGCGCCCAATGTGGTTGGGAGTGGGGCTAGCTACCCACACCGTTAAAAACACTAGAATGCTACAGAACGGAGAGTGAACCGACTAAACGCTGGCTGAAACCGGACATATCGCAGAAGGATAAGCACCAGAGCTCCAAATGGTGCTGAAGATGTGACGTAAAACACTATAATGCTAAGGCTGCATGAATCAGATTTCCACTTGAATAGAATTTATGGGGAGATCTGGAACATCGGTCTAGGCGGTGATCGCGTGAGAGAGAGAGAGAGAGAATCCGGACCGCACCGTTTTGTTCACGAGCGCAGTTTTTTCCATAGACCGCTAGGATTGTTGCTGGAGCTACGGAGTTTGTACTTTGTGCAATACTCTCGGCAGGTTGTGTGCCATTTCTGCAGAGAGGGACCGAGCCATATGGAGTAACATCCGGTGCAATTAAGCCAATCCTTCGGCTTTGAAACCCTTTTTAACCGGGGTTCAAATTAGGGATGTAAAGAATAGAACCACTGTTACTTGCTACGCATGTCGTAAGAGGCGATTAAGGATGTTGGACGTGGGGCTAACTACCTTACTCTGTAAAAAGCACTAGATAGTTACAGATATGACTCTTCTTCTTCTTCTTTTGCCTTTCTCTGCTTTTTTGCCGTTAGGCGTAGCAGGTTTAACTGATGATCGGTTTCCGAGATAATGCACGCTCGGTTGCTTGATATGTTGTGGTATTGTGGAGTTTTAAGATGTCTGTAACTCCATCAACCCATCTTTTCTTGGTCTGCCCTTTCCTCTTGATGATTCCATTTTTAGGTTGTACGCTCTTGCAACTGGCGTATTCGGGTTCATTCTGACCAAGTGGCCAAACCATTTGAGTCTCTGTTTTTCAATAAATCTAATAGCAGGTGTTGTTCCGACTGTTCTTCTAATTTCCTCATTTCTTATATGGTCTCTTCTTGTTTTATTTACTGCTTTCCTCAAGCATCTCATTTCACAAGGTGGTAATTTTCCTTTCTTGTTCTTTTGTCAGTGTCCATGTTTGGCACTTGGTAGCATAGTGTTGGTATGAAGATTACATTTAGAAATTACAACCAAGGAAATTCACGACTCGTCTCCGAGGGATAACAATGGGTAGGAGAGCTTGGACGTCTTTGGTTGTGAACCTATGCCTCCCTAGGGGTGAAGGGTGAAAGGTGAAGGGTAAAGGGTGAAAGGTAAAGGGTGAAGGGTGAAAGGTGAAGAAGAAAAATGGTAAGAGAATTTTTAAGAATTTCTTGAAGTTAGATTCTTAAATCTCATACGAAAAAATGTTCTGACGATCGAATAAATCAGTGATTTACCAATTTAAGTAGCAATCACTTCCCGCAGTCAATCAGACTTGGAGAATATTGACGAAAATGTTAACGATGATTGATGTAACGATAATAATCGATTGATTGATTCATTCATTCATTGATTGATACGACCATCATCACTGTACTTCGGTAAGTAGCCATGTGTGCTCCAATCTTTTTCTTACACAGAACGATCTCAGCTGAAGTGCACGAACTCCGTAGCACCGGTCCCTGATGTAATTAAGAAGATGGTGAAAATATGTTGTAAAATTTTTCTATTCGAATGAATTTTTCCCGGGCAGCGGCTTTCCAGCCTGCTCCACTTGATTTTGAACTCTAAATGATTATTTTACGTAGTCAACTAAGTTTTATTGTCTGTCTCCTACATGACTAGGAACTTGATCTCACCTACACATAAGATCAAGTATCGCTGAAAAATATCTATATTGCTCCACAATAGAGTGAATCAAGTAACTTTTGAACGGGAGGCGAGCCTCTAACCTCTACTCCAGAGAGACTCCCTAAGTGATTCCATCACTTCTCCAGAAAGACTCCTAAGTGATTCCATCACTTCTCTAGAATTCCTCAATTTTATATTCCATTATTTTTCGCAGACATCTATTTTCAAATGCATTCAACTTGCTTTCTATATCTTTAGTCATTTTCCAACTCTCGCTGGCATATGTTAGGATTGATACAACATTTGAATTGAAGATTTGTAATTTAGTTTTAAAGTTATATAAATTGAAGCCCTATATATTATTTAAACTTTTAAAATCTGATGTTGCTTTGACAATTCGTATCATAATTTCTTCTTTTTAGTTTCTTTGAGAGTCGGTATGAATAAAGACAGATCTTCTACTTCTTCTTCTTTGCGTTCGTTCTTTACGACCAATTTTAATCACTTTTTGTGATATGTTTGATCTTTGCCAAGAACGTGTATACGTTGCACATTGGTTTGGTAGGCCCTAAACGCATAGACTTGTACATGTTTAGGACACATGCATCCGATTTCAGCCAAACCTCCTTAGTCGCCTCTTACGAGATGCGCGGCAGGTAACAGTGGTTCTATTCTTTACACCTCAGCTTTGGGTCCCGGTAACCACTCGGGCGATAAAGACAGATATGTATATATACAGGGCCGTGCGGTATATTCTCTCAGTATGATGCAAGTCTTCGAAATGTCGCCCCTTAAACGTTTTTTTTTTAAAGTCTTTCGGTTAACGCTCGCCAACGATGCACCTCCGCCAGAAAGTGAAATCATACTGGTACCAAAAGCGATTAGGCAATGTCGTGCGATAAAATCATAAATCGTAGACATCAATAGCGGAATAGACCAATATAGCAAAGCGTTGTGTACATATTTGTCATTATTGAATGGCTCAGATTGTATTTTGATTTCGTCCGTATGGTGCCCGTAAGGGAAGCAAAGAATAATACCACAGCGACCTACAAGGCATGTCGTAAGAGGCGACTGATGTAGGACCTAGAAAAGCTACCCTAGTAAATAAAAACATCGTAGAAAACGGATATGCTGACTTACTTGTAGGCGCATAACTGGCACAACGTACAATCGCTCTTAGGCTCAGATCACATACAAATCACACAAAGTGGTTGAGAAGTGGTCGCTATGAAGCGTTCGATGAAGAAGTATTTCGATTTCGTTGTTTATGCCGCCCGCTTACGGTTCCGCCTTAATGCGGCCGCCTCTCTGTATCATAGCACGGCGCGGCCCTGTATATATAGTATCAGTATTACACAAGTAAGGGAAAATGTATGATTAAATATGGCAATAAACAGAACTGGAATTAATACTCAATATTACTATCTTCTTTTATCGTCACACTGCTACCGGGTTGTTTGCCCAGTGTCGTCACACTGCTACCGGGTTGTTGCTTGGTGTCGTCACACTGCTACCGGGTTGTTGCCCAGTGTCGTCACACTGCTACCGGGTTGTTGCTTAGTGTCGTCACACTGCTACCGGGTTGTTGCCCAGTGTCGTGATTTTCTGTTTTTGTCTTGCGCTGTTCTGGTGGCTTGTGTGATTGTTATCTTTGCTCTTTCACAGGATTCTGCTACGCCATCTAACCCTTTTCCGTGGTCTTCCTCTTGCCTTCTTTCCCGATGTTCTGTTGTAGAAGACTCTGTATACTGTGGAGTTTGGTTGCATTCTTATTAAGTGGCCAAACCACTTCATTCTTTGTTTATCTATGTAATTCAAGCACGGTTTTGTGCCAACTTTCTTTCTTATGCTGATGTTAGTGATTCTATCTTTTCTTGTGTTGGTAACTTTTCGCAGGCAACGCATTTCACATGTAGTTATTTTTGTGACTGCGCTTTGCTCAATGTCCATGTTTGGCTCTGGTAACACAAAGTAGGTATAAAAATGCTGTTGATCATCTGTTACTTAGCTGCCTGTAAAATTTTTGGGTGCCTTAACAATGGGGCTAGCTGGTAGGTTACAGCATTTGCTTTTTGTACTCTAGCCTCTATCTCTCTATCCAGTTTTCCGTCTTCTGTGAATATGCTTCCTAAGTATTTGAATTCTTTCACTTGGTTTATTTTAGTGCCATTGACATGGATGTCTAGATTATTATGTTTTCTTCCCATATTCATTATTTCTGTTTTAGTGTTACAATTAGAAAAACATGGTTGCACTAGTTTAAAAGTTGCATGTCCTATTTGGCTAAATCACAGCCAACTATAATATTGGGCCGCATAACTGACCGAACAAAACCATGACCTATTTTGAGTTGGGGCTGGAATTTGTATATGTTTGATAGAACACTGCAAGCTTTTGTGCAAGTTTACTCAATTCTGTGAGTCTATGGTTATTTATTGACGAAAAATATTCATAGTATTGAAATTCCTTATTGTTAAATTTAACTTGTTGCATAATATAACCTTGATTTAGCATTTTGTGTTGATTTTAAAATGAATTTGTCTTTATACAACAATACTGGAATCCTAGGATCACGCGACGGTTGTGCTATTATTTCCTAGAATTCTGCGGGCCGTATGAGTTTAGAGTTGGCTGTGGTTAAATCTTTGAAATGAAACTGTTTGTCCCGAACAAGACATAAAAGTATCAATAGTCTGGTTCGATTTCTTCATCTCAAGAAGGATATACCACAGACTTGTCCGCGGATTATATTCGGATGTAAGAAGTAATCAGTGAAATAAATGGATCGATACGACGATTTATGTAGTTAGAGCTGTCAATAAAATGGAATATCGATACAATAATAACAGATTGGTTCGAGTACAGGTACGTATAGTTCTAATACTGTGTATGTGTTTATGTGTGATTTGAAATTATATTTTTTAAATATCTTTTTTTTTTTCAAAAATTATTTTCTAATTTTGTTTTTCTGTTGTCACCATCTTTCTCTAGTTCTTTAGCATGAACTTTGACGTTTTTGTTTGATGTGTGTTGACACTGCATTTGGTTGGCTGGCTGGTTGGTTGATTAACTGGTTGGTTGGTGGGTTGGTTGGTTGGTCTATTAACTGGTTGGTTGGTTGGTTTGTTTGTTGGATGGTTGTTTGATTAGTTTGCTGGTTGGTTGGTGGGTTAGTTGGTTGACTGGTTGGTTGATTAATTGGTTGGTTGGTTGGTTGGTTGGTTGGGTGGTTGGTTTTTAATTGGTTGGTTGGTTGGTGGGTTGGTTGGTTAGGTGGTTGGTTGGTTAGGTGGTTGGTTGGTTAGGTGGTTGGTTGGTTGGGTGGTTGGTTGATTAATTGGTGGGTTGGTTGGTTGGTTGGGTGGTTGGTTGGTTGGTTGGGTGGTTGGTTGGTTTATTAATTGGTTGGTTGGTGGGTTGGTTGGGTGGTTGGTTGGTTGGTTGGGTGGTTGGTTGATTAATTGGTTGGCTGGTTGGTTGGTTGTTTGGTTGGTTGGTTGGGTGGTTGTTTAAATAATTGGTTGATTGGTTGGTTGGTTGGTTGGTTGTTTGGTGGGTTGGTTGGTTGGGTTGTTGGTTGATAGGACTATCATCATTGCACTTTAGTGTACAACCATGTGGAATCCGATCTCTTTCTTACACAGGATGATCTCAGCGACAGTGTAGAAAACTCAGTTCGAATAAAAACATAATTGACCTACTTTCAATGAACACTTCATATTTCAAGTAGTTTACTTAGCTGGGCGCACATATTTGAACTATCAAAACTTAAATTAAAACAATGCACTAAATATTTGAAAAATTAAAACTTAAATTAAAACAGTGCATTATATATTTGAATTACTAAAAACTAACATTAACTCAGTTCATACTAACTGCCGCAGGATGCGCCTGGATTGCTTATTAAAATATTGAACTCCCGCACACTGCACCAGTATTGTTTCAAGTAAAATTTCCATCGACACATTCTGATCTAATTTTTTGATTTTTATCTTCTCTACAGCAAAGTTATTTGTTTCTACATGTTGGTACGAACAGAAGTTTGACAAAATATATTCATCTCATGAAATTTATAGACTTTTAAGCATTTAATTGCCCGTCTGCCTAGTGTGTTCGTAGCGCGTTGGACTACGGGTGACTATCCCTCTGTGTGTGCGGGTTCAATTCCGCGGGATGGCAGAAAAAGCCACAGATTCCCCAGATTTACGGTGTTCGTGGCACCGAACCGAAGGTTTACGATGTCCATGGCACCGAGCCGAAGAGCTGAAAAGCTCAAGTGCTTCTGGATCGGATTTTAAAAAAAGCATTTAATTTGAAGTAGAAAACTTTTATTATGTTTGGCCATATCGAGTTTGTTTTTTAATTCGGTAGTAAATTTGTTTAAACACTGTAAAACACATAATCACAAAGTACTGTAGTTTTACAAATTGCAAAATCAATGACAAAATACAGCAACGTTTCGACCAATAAGGCCTTTATCAAGCAAACGAACAACAGGAGTGACAAATTTTAAAAACATATTGACGACTACATACAAACGTTTCTAATGAAAATACAGACTGTGTTTTGGACCTTATCTATTCATAATGTCCACATTTTGTGCGAACAGCCTTTTGCTTAGTATTCACTGTATCGGAGTAACAGTAGTCTTTGACCTTATGTTACTGTGACAAAGTAACATTGCTCATGTGGACCTTATGTTACTGTGACAAAGTAACATTGCTCATGTGGACCTTATGTTACTGTGACGGAGTAATATTGCTCATGTGGACCTTATATTACTGTGACGGAGTAATATTGCTCATGTGGACCTTATGTTACTGTGACAAAGTAACATTGCTCATATGGACCTTATGTTACTGTGACAAAGTAACATTGCTCATGTGGGCCTTATGTTACTGTGACAAAGTAACATTGCTCATGTGGACCTTCTGAGTGTACCTTATGTTTGTATTTTCATTAGAAACGTTTGTATGTAGTCATTCAAATGTTTTTTTTTAATTCGTCACTCCTGTTGTTCGTTTGTTGATAAAGGCCTTGTTGGTCGAAACGTTGCTGTATTTTGTCATTGTTTTTGTAATTTGTAAAACTACAGTACTTTGTGATTACGGGTTTTGCCAATCAAATAGTTTTACTGCAGTCTCATATATTTTGTTAAACATTGTACCAATTATTCGAAATACTTCAAACTGAAATTAAAATAATGTACCAATCAACAATGAGAATGAAATACAACCAACCACCAATAACAGCATACAATATAAAAAAAGATCGGGTACTAGAGCCAAGGAAAGACCAAGAAAAGGATGGAGAGACAATATCAAGACCACACTAAATAAAACAGATATAACACAACAAGGGTTAGTCACCTGACTCTGGAATACAAATTAAAGCTCCTACCCCTACGCTTAACGGCAAGAGTGGACAACCAGTTCCATCATTCACCTGGAGAAAGATAATAACACAACAATGGTGACTAATCTGGCCCTGCAACGCAAATTAAAGCTCCCACCCCTACGCTTAAAGGCAAGAGTGGACAACTAATTTCATCATCGACCTGGGGAAAGACAATAGACAATGGATCAAAAATTCAAAATACTTAAACTTAAATTAAAATAGTGAATCAAATATTTGCAACCTCACATTTTCATTTCATCTCCGAAAACAAACATTTTTTTCTAAAATCTTAAAATTCGCAAATATGACCTCATCATGAACGCTTCATTTGCTGTACGACGGAGGGATATGGTAGTTAGGCTAATGAGGTTGCGTCAATACTTTAATCTGTCCTGTCCCCAGGACATGTCTCCAGTTCAACATTGATCTCACGTGATCGTTAGTAATCATGCGCTGTCCTTAAGTGTGAGTACAGGGTCACGGACGCGATCATGTCTAGTTCATGCGATCATGTCGTTTTGATGAAGTAGTGGTAATGATGGTGCGTGTGGTTATAATTTTGGTGTCGTGAAATATCATCATCATCAAGTAGCTTGTCCTTTCTGGAACTTGGCTCCGATGACAGCTTCTTCTTCACCCTTCGTCCCTAGGGAGGCATAAGTCCTCAACCAAGGCCTTCCAATGTCATCTTTTCCAGATCGTTCCACTCTCTCCCCATTTCCTTGCAATCCGTCTCCAACTCCCGTCTCTATGTATTTCTGTGTCTTTCCTTACCTCTATTGCCCTGGGGGTTCCATCGGAGAGCCTGTCTCGCGATGCTGTCAGGGTGTTTCCTCAGTGTGTGTCCTATCCATCGCCACCTTCTGCTCCTTATCTCTTGTTCCACCTGTCGTTGTCTCGCTCTATCCCACAGTTCCCTGTTTGTGATCCTGTCATACCATCGCAGATGGAGATCACAACGTTTTAATGAAGTAGTGGTAATGATGGCGGGTGTGGTTGAAATTATGGTGTCATTAAACTCATCATCATCATCAAGTTGCTTGTCCCTTCCAGAACTTGTCTCCCATGACAGTATCCCTGAAAAACTCTCTGTTCTGTGCAAGCTGACCGGGGTCAGCAGCAGTCATTCTCAGATCGTCAATGACATCTTGCACCTATCGTCTGCTTAGTCTTCCTCTCATTCTTCTTCCAGGCATATTTCCTTCCAAAATTATCTTTCGAAACATTTAATTTTCCTTGATGTTATGCTCTTTAATAGCCAACTCTCTGTAATATCAAGCTGTTGCAGAACAGAAGCGTTTGTTCTTTTCTCTGTCCATGATATTCTAAGTACTCTTCTGGAGCATTTGCATTCAAAGGCATTAATGATCTTCTCCGCCGCTTTATCAATGTTCCATATCTCACAATCATATGTTGCCAAGGTAAAAAACGCAGAATCTTAAACACTTGATTTTTGTTCTTATGTCAATTCCCTTCCATATGTTAGTTAGTTCTTTTAGTTTTTGTAAAGCAATGCTCAGCTTTCTTTTAATTTCTTTTTTAGTATTCCCATTATTTGTCAGCAAGGTCCCATTCTATTCAAAATTGTCGACTCTTTCTATTTTGTGGCCGTTGACACATATATTAGCTATCATTACTGTTTTATCAGTTGTACATATCTTCATTTTTAACTGTATTGAGAGGGGGACTGCCTAGAGTAGTTGATAGTAGCTCGGCCTGCTAGCTGTGAGACGCCTCATAGCTCGGGTTCGAACCTACTGTCCGGCATTTGTTCGAGTCCCCTGGTCTTACTCAGGACGATAACATGAGTACCTCTGAAGTCGGAGAAAATCTGCCTGTATGGCGAGGGAATACTAATTACGAGTACATTGAGCACACTGCTGCCAGTGTAAAGTAATTTACAATGTGCACGCTGCTGCCATTGTAAGAAATTGGAAAAACAGATTTTCACGCAAAAATCAGTTTCAGAGATGAAACTTCGTCTGAGTTGAAAGCAGACGAAAGAAAAAAAAAAAGAAAAAAAAGAAAAAACTGTATTGAGATACAGGTTTGGTTAAATATGAAACCTACAGTATAGTTATTATTGCAGTGGTCATCAAAGCAACATCATTATCATCGCAACATTATTATCATCGCCACTGCTACATCGCAGCAACGAGAAAGCTGGACATGCTTGCATCAACAGCGTCGATTGTTGGGAAGCTGAAGAAGGATAAGGGGAATATTTTCCAATCTCTTGGCGACCTACATGTGTATTCCCTTCTCTAAATTGTGCTCGCCCACAGCCAACTATAAACGTATGGGCCTTCTGACGCAGGTAAGCATTATGGGAAATCAGACCCCAACTACACCACGTGACCTCGCATTCCAGTATTGGTGTATATAGACGAATTCATTTTAAAATCAACATAAAATGCTAAATCGAAGTTATATTATGCAACAAGTTAAGTTTAACAATAAGGAATATCAATATTATGAATATTTTTCACCGAATAAATAACCGTAGACTCACAGAATTTAGCAAAATTGCAATAAAGCTTGGAGTGTTCTATCAAACATCTATATTTTCCGGCCCCCTTTTTGATCTAGGTCAGGGAACCTCTTGTCAGTTGTCTGGCCTAGTTATCTAGATTTGGCTGTGGTTCGCTCTAAGATAGGACGGTCTACGGCAATCTACAGATCTGAGGTGATCAGACCGGATCAGATCAGATCTGGAGAAAACAGTGGGGAGGCTGCGATAATACTGGGTAAACGATTGATAGAAAAAAAGACATTATGTTATCAGTGCCAAACCTGAACGCTGACATCAAACGACAGAAGAAAACTAGTCACGACAGGAATGAAATGTGTACGCAGAATGTTGAGAATATCAAGAAGAGACAAGTTTAGAAATGAAGAAATCAGAAAAAAATGAGTACAACATCAGTACTGGACTTCATCAAGAAACAACAAATTAAATGGTACGACCACATAAGCAGATTACCAACAGACAGTGTGCATCAAAGAGCAATATTACTGCAATACAATGGATACTAAGCACAATGCTGTTCACGCAAAAGGTGGACTTTCGGAATAACAGAGGCGACGAAATGCACTGTTTATGAAGCGCACACAAGAATCCGTTCTAGAAACGTCTACTTATCCGGACACTGGGATACAAAACAGGGTTAGAGGAAAGAAAGAGAAAGATGACGGAGGAAAGATTTAACTTTGAGAATGGTTCCTGACGCAGAAAATATTATCTGTCTCTCTCTCGATCACCGCCCAGACCGATGTACCAGATTTCCCCATAAATTATATTCATGTGGAAATCTGATTCTTCAACCTTAGCATTGGTGTGTTTTACGTCACATCTTTAGCACCATTTGGAGCTCTGGTGCTTATCTTTCGGCGATGTGTCCGGTTTCAGCCAGCGTTTACTCGGTTCGCTCTCCGTTCTGTAGCCATCTAGTGTTTTTACAGTGTGGGGTAGCTAGCCCCACGGTCAACCTCCTTAGCCGCCTCTTACGACATGCGTGACAGGTAACAGTGGTCCCATTCTTTACACCCCAATTTAGGCCCCAGTAACCACTCGGGCGAGGAAAGATTAGAATTTGAGAATGGTTCTTGACGCAGGAAATATAAGACTTTGAGAATGGTTTCGCCCTAGTGGTTACCGGGGCCCAAATTTGGGGTGTAAAGAATAGAACCACTGTTACCTGCCATGCATGTCGTAAGAGCGACTAAGAGGTTTGGCTGAATCGGATACATGTGTCCTAAACGTATAGAAGTCTATGCATTTAGGGGCCTACCAAACCAATGTGCAACGTATACACGTTCTTGGCAAAGATCAAACATATCACAAAAGTGATTAAAATTGGTCGTAAAGAACGAACGCAAAGGAAGAAGAAGAAGAAGAGAATGGTTCTTGACGCAGGAAATATAAGACTTTGAGAATGGTTCTTGACGCAGGAAATATAAGACTTTGAGAATGGTTCTTGACGCAGGAAACATAAGACTTTGAGAATGGTTCTTGACCCAGGAAATATAAGACTTTGAGAATGGTTCTTGACGCAGGAAATATAAGACTTTGAGAATGGTTCTTGACGCAGGAAATATAAGACTTTGAGAATGTTTCTTGACGCAGGAAAGATTCGACTTTAAGAACTGTTCTTGACGCAGGAAACATAAGACTTTGTGAATGGTTCTTGACGCAGGAAATATAAGACTTTGAGAATGTTTCTTGACGCAGGAAAGATTCGACTTTAAGAACTGTTCTTGACGCAGGAAACATAAGACTTTGTGAATGGTTCTTGACGCAGGAAATATAAGACTTTGAGAATGTTTCTTGACGCAGGAAAGATTCGACTTTAAGAACTGTTCTTGACGCAGGAAAGATTCTTACTAAGAAAATAAAACTGCTGCCTCGATAGTCCTTATCAAAATAAAAACCTTTTTCCTTTTTTGTATTTTCCAGGTCTTGCTCATGTGCCGATTCCTAAAGAAAATATTGACTTACACCTGTGTTACCTAGGGATTCGTGCGCGCGCTGAAATGTTGGAAAGTTGAATGTTGAGAAAATATGTGTGGGCTGCTCTGTCGTTGAGGGGCTTGGGTGGAAGGAAAGCTTGTGGTTGGGAGTGAGGTCTTATAATGTGTGTTTGTTTGTGTGTATGTGTTAAAGGAACGTCTTGCCGAATGGAAAATATAGATAAATAGAGAAGTGTCTTGCTGAATGGAAAATATAGATAAATAGAGAAGTGTCTGGTCGAATGGGTTAGAGCGTGGCTTCCATATGGGAGACCGGCGTTCAATTCACGATAAGGCCAAGGATTTTTTCTGTTGTGGGCATAAATGAAAAATTCTAACCTGAACAGCTTCGCCGCCATTGTACTAGCCATGCGGCCATTAAATTCCTCACGCTCACGTCCCATACGTCCTACCCGCCTAAAAATTGATATTACTGGCAGTAGCGACAGGTTTTTTATGTGTTAGATAAAATTGTAAGTACAAGTGGGTGCATGGACGTTAGATTCTGCTTCCTCTTCTTCTTGTGTCGTCACACTGTTACCAGGTTGTTGCCCAGTGTAGTCACACTGTTACCAGGTTGTTTCCCAGTGTCGTCACACTGTTACCAGATTGTTGCCCAGTGTCGTCACACTGTTACCAGGTTGTTGCCCAGTGTCGTCACACTGTTCCCAGGTTGTTGCCCAGTGTCGTCACACTGTTACCAGGTTGTTGCCCAGTGTCGTCACACTGTTCCAGGTTGTTACCCAGTGTCGTCACACTGTTACCAGGTTGTTGCCCAGTGTCGTCACACTGTTACCCGGTTGTTTCCCAGTGTCGTCACACTGTTACCAGGTTGTTGCCCAGTGTTGTCACACTGTTACCAGGTTGTTTCCCAGTGTCGTCACACTGTTACCAGATTGTTGCCCAGTGTCGTCACACTGTTACCAGGTTGTTGCCCAGTGTCGTCACACTGTTACAGGTTGTTTCCAGTGTCGTCACACTGTTACCAGATTGTTGCCCAGTGTCGTCACACTGTTACCAGGTTGTTGCCCAGTGTCGTCACACTGTTACCAGGTTGTTGCCCAGTGTCGTCACACTGTTACCAGGTTGTTGCCCAGTGTCGTCACACTGTTACCAGGTTGTTGCCCAGTGTCGTCACACTGTTACCAGGTTGTTGCCCAGTGTTGTCACACTGTTACCAGGTTGTTGCCCAGTGTCGTCACACTGTTACCAGGTTGTTTCCCAGTGTCGTCACACTGTTACCAGATTGTTGCCCAGTGTCGTCACACCGTTACCAGGTTGTTGCCTAGTGTCGTCACACTGTTACCAGGTTGTTGCCCAGTGTCGTCACACTGTTACCAGGTTGTTGCCCAGTGTTGTCACACTGTTACCAGGTTGTTTCCCAGTGTCATCACACTGTTACCAGATTGTTGCCCAGTGTCGTCACACTGTTACCAGGTTGTTGCCCAGTGTCGTCACACTGTTACAGGTTGTTTCCAGTGTCGTCACACTGTTACCAGATTGTTGCCCAGTGTCGTCACACTGTTACCAGGTTGTTGCCCAGTGTCGTCACACTGTTACCAGGTTGTTGCCCAGTGTCGTCACACTGTTACCAGGTTGTTGCCCAGTGTCGTCACACTGTTACCAGGTTGTTGCCCAGTGTCGTAACACTGTTACCAGGTTGTTGCCCAGTGTTGTCACACTGTTACCAGGTTGTTGCCCAGTGTCGTCACACTGTTACCAGGTTGTTTCCCAGTGTCGTCACACTGTTACCAGATTGTTGCCCAGTGTCGTCACACCGTTACCAGGTTGTTGCCCAGTGTCGTCACACTGTTACCAGGTTGTTGCCCAGTGTCGTCACACTGTTACCAGGTTGTTGCCCAGTGTCGTCACACTGTTACCAGGTTCTTGCCCAGTGTCGTCACACTGTTACCAGGTTGTTGCCCAGTGTCGTCACACTGTTACCAGGTTGTTGCCCAGTGTCGTCACACTGTTACCATGTTGTTGCCCAGTGTCGTCACACTGTTACCAGGTTGTTGCCCAGTGTCGTCACACTGTTACCGGGTTGTTGCCCAGTGTCGTCACACTGTTACCGGGTTGTTGCCCAGTGTCGTCACACTGTTACCGGGTTGTTGCCCAGTGTCGTCACACTGTTACCGGGTTGTTGCCCAGTGTCGTCACACTGTTACCGGGTTGTTGCCCAGTGTCGTCACACTGCTATCAGGTTGTTGCCCAGTGTCGTCACACTGTTACCAGGTTGTTGCCCAGTGTCGTCACACTGTTACCGGGTTGTTGCCCAGTGTCGTCACACTGTTACCGGGTTGTTGCCCAGTGTCGTCACACTGTTACCGGGTTGTTGCCCAGTGTCGTCACACTGTTACCGGGTTGTTGCCCAGTGTCGTCACACTGTTACCGGGTTGTTGCCCAGTGTCGTCACACTGCTATTAGGTTGTTGCCCAGTGTCGTCACACTGTTACCGGGTTGTTGCCCAGTGTCATCACACTGCTACCGCGTTGTTGCCCAGTGTCGTCACACTGTTACCGGGTTGTTGTCCAGTGTCGTCACACTGTTACCGGGTTGTTGCCCAGTGTCGTCACACTGTTACAGGGTTGTTGCCCAGTGTCGTCACACTGTTACCAGGTTGTTGCCCAGTGTCGTCACACTGTTACCGGATTGTTGCCCAGTGTCATGGTTTTCTGTTTTTGTCTTGCGCTGTTCTGGTGGCTTGTGTGATAGTTATTTTTGCTCTTTGACAGGATTCTGCTATGCCAACTAACCATCTTTTCCATGGTCTTCCTCTTGCCTTCTTTCCTGATGTTCTGTTGTAGAAGACTCTGTATACTGTGGAGTTTGGATGCATTCTTATTAAGTGGCCAAACCACTTCATTCTTTGTTTCTCAATGTAATTCAAGCAATGTTCTGTGACAACTTTCTTTCTTATGCTGATGTTGGTGACGCTGTCTTTTCTTGTGTTGTTGGTAACTTTTCGTAGGCAACGCATTTTACATGTAGTTATTTTACATGTATATACATTTTTGTGATTGTGCCTTACTTATTCTCCATATTTGGCTCTGGTAACACAGGGTAGGCATGAAAATGTTGTTATATTTTGTTAAAGGTTGATAATGCATTGCCTGGTTGCACTAACCAGGCAGACATGGTTGCACTAACCAGGCAGCATTAGACTCTCTCTTCTTCTTCTTCAAACTCTCCATATCGACCACTTGTTAAGCTACTCTATGTGATCTGAGCCTAAGAGCGATTAACGTTGTGCCAGTTATGCACCTACAAGTAGGCCAGCACATCTGATTTCTGCGCTGCTTTTTATTTACTAGGGTACCTTTCCTAGGCCCCTACCTTAGTCACATTTTACGACGTGCCTTGTAGGTAGCAGTTTACTATTCTTTGATCCCCGTGTGAGCCCCGGCAACATTTTGTTGAATGAATATCGTGATATATCCTTGACAGGACGTCGCTATCAACAGCAGTAAACTAGTCGTCGATTTCTTTCTAGGCACCACTTATACGTTCAGTAGTTAGCCATTGATTTCTGAACGGGGATGTCTATTTTTACCGTTCGTTAAAAATCCACGTCAAACAAATTTCCGCCCAAAGGCCCTCCGCGGTGTTTGAACCAGGTACGGTGTCAAAGGTTCATGGTCACAGCGGTAAAATGAGCCAGGGTTAGCGAAGGGGCAAGCTAACCAAGACCCTGCCCCCAACTTCCAAGCGGTGACCCTGGAAACAGACTCTGGTTCCGGTCTGGCTAAGGGGGGCAGGGATCGGGAGAACTACTGGTAGTGGTAGCAGTGCAAGTACGGAAATGCAATACAGATACATACAAACAAAATGCACAAATCTCCTGACCGATGTCCAACAAGATACTGCCCAAGTTCCCGAACGTAAAGAAACAGCAGCGAAACGTCTCTGACATAAATGAAAGGATGAGAGGTGTATCCAGTGACGAAACGTGTGCCCACGTAGGGCGAAGCTCGAAGCCCTGAGGAGAGGGCAAACATTGCCAGCTCGTCGGCAAGAATAAATAAGTCTGACCCGTAACGAATAAAATTCTACCATCGTGTTGGTACGAGTGAAGATTGTAGCTGACTCCGCATCGGTGGCCTGGTGCAGATACATGTACTGTGCATGATTTACCGTTGGTTAAAAATCCACGTCGAACAAATTTTCGTACAAAAGGCCCACCGCGAGATTTGAACCAGGTACGCTTGGATTGTGATCAAGCTCACTACCGGGTTAAGCTACAGACGCAAAGAAATTAACTAAATTAGAAATTCTCAAATTCTGATCATTAAATTTGAAAAAGTGATTGGAATGACATTTTATATTTTTTGAGTTTTGACACAGTTAAGAACGATAACTCATGTCTGCATTTATAAATATGGAAGGGTTGAGTTACGTTTTCCTGATGTTCTGCTTACACGCGATCAGATTACATCAAGATGATGTAAGTTGATCAGATTTATGATAGCGAAGACGTACGTAAGTGTTATCTGTATTTCAGAGGTGTCCCGGGGTGATCTCCGTCGTTACAGCTGCGCCCGGCGGCGAAGATGTTCATTGCGAAAGATTTATCAATACTTGTGACATTCACAAGAAACCGCACATTTTCCATTTTATCTTTCTGTCAATTTTTGGTATGTTTATTTCCGTATTCTATCTCTTTCTCTCTCTCTCTCTCTCTCTCTCTCTGTCTCTCTCTCTGTCTCTCTGTCTCTCTCTCTGTCAATTTTTGGCATGTTTATTTCCGTATTCTATCTCTTTCTCTCTCTCTCTCTCTGTCTCTCTCTGTCTCTCTGTCTCTCTCTCTTTCTCTCTCTCTCTGTCAATTTTTGGCATGTTTATTTCCGTATTCTATCTCTTTCTCTCTCTCTCTCTCTCTCTCTGTCTCTCTCTCTCTCTCTCTGTCTCTGTCTCTCTCTGTGTCTCTCTGTCTCTGTCTCTCTCTCTGTCAATTTTTGGCATGTTTATTTCTGTATTCTCTCTCTCTCTCTCTCTCTGTCTCTCTCTCTCTCTGTCTCTCTCTCTCTCTCTGTCTTTCTTTCTTTCTCTATCTGTCTCTCTCTGTCTCTCTCACTTTCTCTCTCTGTGTCTCTCTCTGTGTCTCTCTCTGTGTCTCTCTCTCTGTCTCTCTGTCTCTCTCTCTCTCTCTCTCTCTGTTTCTCTCTCTGTCTCTCTCTCTGTTGTCTCTCTCTCTCTCTCTGCCTCTTTCTCTCACACACACACACATACACAGAGAGAGGTTTTAATTGGTTGGTTGGTTGGCTAGTTCGTTGGTTGGTTTATTTGGTTGGTTGGTTGGTTAGTTGGTTGGTTGGCAGGTTGGTTAATTTACTGTCTGGCTAGTTGGTTGGCTTGCTGGCTGGTTGGTTAGTTGGTTAGTTGCATGGTTGCTTGGTTGGTTTATTTGGTTGGTGGCTTTGTTGGTTGGTTGGTTGGTTGGTTTATTTGGTTGGTTGGCTGGCTGGCTGGTTGGCTGGTTGGTTGGTTGATAATGATGGTAGCAATGACAAGAACAAAATATGAAGGGATTGTATTCTGAAGATTGTAGATTGACCACGCCTCCAGTGAAAGGATTATATTCTGAAGATTGTAGATTGACCACGCGTCCAGTGAAATGATTGTACTCTGAAGATTGTAGATTGACCACGCGTCCAGTTTGAAGATTATAAGTGGTCTTTATGCTGTTCTGTTTAGTGTATTAGTAAACAGCGGGAGAATGGAAATCTGGTCTACCGAAACAACCTTACAAAACAAACTATGGGAGACAGGTGAATACCTCAAGCTTATCACCCTGTTTATGACACTGTGACCTCCCAATAAACATACGGCTGGCGGACCCAGGTAAAAATTCTAGGAAATAAGACTACAACTGTCGCGTGATCCTCGCATTCCAGTTTTGTTGTATATAGACTAATTAATTTTAAATACAACGCAACATGCTAAATCAAGGTTATATTATGTTACAAATTAAGTTTAACCAGTGGCGGCTCGTGATCATTTTTTTTGGTGGGGCCGGACACAAATTTTCGGAAAAATCATGGTTTGGGGTTGTTATGTTTTAATTTATAAAATAATAAATACACGTTACATATTATTTTTGGTGGTGCCAGGCCCCCATTGGCCCTTAATGAGGAGCCGCCACTGAGTGTAACACTAATGAATAGCAGTATTATTAATATTTTTCATCAATAAATAACCATGAAAGTCTAGAATTGAGTACAATTGCAAAAAAAATCTTAAAGTTTTCTGAAATGAAAATCTTGGCACATTCCTTACAGGATGTCGCTTACAACAACATTAAACGAGTCGTCGATTTCCTAGGTATCAATTATATGTTCAGTAGTTTTCTATTATTTTCTGAACGATGAGATCTGTGTTTTAGTTAGTTAATTGCATATCCTTTACAGGACTTTGCGAATCAACCCCAGCTTTTAACACTGTTTGTGATTGTTCGAGGCATTATTACATTTCAATAGTTTGTCATTGCTTTCTGAACGGGTGGTGCCATCGTCATTTTGTTAAAATCCACGTGAAACAACTTGCAACCAAGCCGTCCGCAGCAGGATTCGAACTCAGAACGTCAGGGTTAATAGACCGAGTCACTATCCCTAAGCCACAGACGCCACCAGGTCTATGTTTTAACGTTCATAAAATTCCACGCGAACCAATTTGCTTCGAAACTGCATGCCGCGGTGTTTGAACCACGTACACTTGGGTTGTGAACGAGCTCACTACCGCTTAAGCTACAGACGCTCACTACAGTGTTCTGTCAAACATATATAAAAACCAGCCCCCATTAAACAGGAATTTTCGATTTCCAGACTGAGCTAGTCGGCTGTATGTTGCTGGGGGCACCATGACACATACCGGAGTAGTGGCATAGCAGAAGTTGATAGCAGAAGTTGATAGCAGAAGTTGATAGCAGAAGTTGATAGCAGAAGTTGATAGCAGAAGAAGAAGAAGGTGGTCATGGTTCTTGAATGTGAAGAAATACAAACAATCACTCATACAGAACTCGCTGCGTCCTCGTTTCTTAGTTAATCTATCATGCTCGTGCGGACAATTAAATATCTTATTGACGAGATTATTTGCGACAACGTGGCTTGTACTTTGTCCTACTTCCACGTCACGTAGGGGAGGGGAGGGGAGGTACGCTCACGTTCTCTCGTTTTCCATTCTCACCTTTCATTGATCTATCTCACTCTTTGACTTGATGTGATCCATTACACTTTTCTCTTACTCTGTCCTTACACTTTTCTCTTACATCGTCTGTTAATCTCTCCCAGTCATCTCCTCTAACAATATCCGTCTGTTCTCTCTCTCACTCTATCCTTCCACCCTCTCTCATTCCGCCCTCTCACTGTCTCCTTTTGTACTCTTTTCTTCTGTCCTCTCACTCTCTCCCTCCGTACTCTTTTCTTCCGTCCTCTCACTCTCTCCTTTTGTACTCTTTTCTTCCGCCCTCTCACTCTCTCCTCCGTACTCTTTTCTTCTGTCCTCTCACTCTCTCCCCCCGTACTCTTTTCTTCCGTCCTCTCACTCTCTCCTTTCGTACTCTTTTCTTCCGCCCTCTCACTCTCTCCCTCCGTACTCTTTTCTTCTGTCCTCTCACTCTCTCCTTTTGTACTCTTTTCTTCCGTCCTCTCACTCTCTCCTTTCGTACTCTTTTCTTCCGCCCTCTCACTCTCTCCCTCCGTACTCTTTTCTTCTGTCCTCTCACTCTCTCCTTTTGTACTCTTTTCTTCCGCCCTCTCACTCTCTCCCTCCGTACTCTTTTCTTCCGCCCTCTCACTCTCTCCCTCCGTACTCTTTTCTTCCGTCCTCTCACTCTCTCCTTTTGTACTCTTTTCTTCCGCCCTCTCACTCTCTCCCTCCGTACTCTTTTCTTCTGTCCTCTCACTCTCTCCCTCCGTACTCTTTTCTTCCGTCCTCTCACTCTCTCCTTTCGTACTCTTTTCTTCCGCCCTCTCACTCTCTCCCTCCGTACTCTTTTCTTCTGTCCTCTCACTCTCTCCTTTTGTACTCTTTTCTTCCGCCCTCTCACTCTCTCCTTTTGTACTCTTTTCTTCCGCCCTCTCACTCTCTCCTTTTGTACTCTTTTCTTCTGTCCTCTCACTCTCTCCTTTTGTACTCTTTTCTTCTGTCCTCTCACTCTCTCCTTTTGTACTCTTTTCTTCCGTCCTTTCACTCTCTCCTTTTGTACTCTTTTCTTCTGTCCTCTCACTCTCTCCTTTTGTACTCTTTTCTTCCGTCCTTTCACTCTAGAATTCCATCCTCTTTCCTTCTGTCCTGTCACTCTATCCTTCATCCTTACTCCTTCCTTGCACGGTCACTCTCACATTCCACCCTATGTTCTTCCGTCCTCTCTCTCCATCCTCTATCCTTCCACCCTCTCACTGCTTGCAGGTTGTTGCCCAGTGTCGTCACACTGCTTGCAGGTTGTTGCCCAGTGTCGTCACACTGCTTGCAGGTTGTTGCCAGTGTCATGGTTTTCTGTTTTTGTCTTGCGCTGTTCTGGTGGCTTGTGTGATTGTTATCTTTGCTCTTTCACAGGATTCTGCTACGCCATCTAACCATCTTTTCCGTGGTCTTCCTCTCGCCTTCTTTCCTGATGTTCTGTTGTAGAAGACTCTGTATACTGTGGAGTTTGGGTGCATTCTTATTAAGTGGCCAAACCACTTCATTCTTTGTTTCTCAATATAATTCAAACATGATTCTGTGCCAACTCTCTTTCTTATGCTGTTGTTGGTGACTCTGTCTTTTCTGGTGTTGTTGGTAACTTTTCGCAGGCACCGCATTTCACATGTAGTTATTTTTGTGCGTCTGCGCTTTGCTCATTGTCCATGTTTGGCTCTGGTAACACAAAGTAGGTATGAAAATGCTGTTGATCATCTGTTGTTTAGCTGTCAGTGAAATGTGTGGGTGACTTAACAATGACTGTCTGTAAAGACGAAAAAGACAATATATTATTATTGTTATTATTATATTTGTTAACAGATTATGCCACCAGATCATGGATCGGATCGGGTATGTCCGAAAACGGATACAGACTCATGTCCGTCCGGTCAGTATATCTTTTGATGTGTCTTTATTATTTGTTGTTTCATTATTCTGTTTGTTTTATGTAGTGTGATGCAGTGTTCAACACAATCTTTCTCCCCACATTGTGTTACCAGTGCCAAACCTGGTCACTGACATCAAATGATAGAAGAAAACTAGTCACGACAGAGATGTGTTTACGCAGAATGCTGGGGTAACAAGAAGAGACCGGTTGAGAAATGAAGACATCAGGAAAAAGTGGGTACAACATCAGTACTAGACTTCATCAAGAAACAACAAATTAAATGGGTCGGCCACATAAGTAGATTACCAACAGACAGTGCACCTCAAAGAGCAATGCTGCTCCGATACAATAGGTACAAAGTAAAAGATGGACCTCAGAGATAACAGAGGCGACGAAAGAGACTATCTACGAAGAGCATACTAGGGCCCGTCTTAGAAATCTCTTCTTGACCTGACGCTGTGAGGCAAACAGTTTTAGAAATCTCTTCTTGACCTGACGCTGTGAGGCAAACAGTTTTAGAAATCTCTTCTTGACCTGACGCTGTGAGGCAAACAGGATTTGAGAACAGAAAAAGAAAGAAAGAAAGATGGACTGATTGATTGATTGATTGATTGATTGATTGATTGATTGATAGGACCACCATCATTGCACTTCGGTGAGTAGCCATGTGTGCTCCTATCTCTTTCTTACCCAGGAAGATCTCAGCTGCAGTGCATGAACTCCGTAGCACTGGCGAGAGTCCCCGTATAATTTTGAAGATAAATAATTCCTCTCGTACCGTTAAAGGAATTTTGTAGGAATTATTTTCTAATGGATTTTCCCCAGGCTCCGGCTTTCCAGCCTGCTTTTCTCGATTTTGAACTGCAAAGTTTTATTTTACGTGCTCAAATTGAACACGGGTCCTACATTTTATCGTCCGTCTCAGATAGGACTAAGAACCTGATTTCACCTACACTGATATCGATGATCTCTGTAAAAATATACAGATGTCTCCCCGAGCTCAACGAACCTGGTACCTTTGGCACGAGAGACGAGTATCTAACTTCTACGCCACAGAGCCCGCCCCCTAAATATATGTAACAGCTAGAAGAGCCCAGGTGGCGTCTGTGGCTTAGAGAAAAGTGACTCGGTCTATTAAGCCCGACATTTTGAGTTCGAATCACGCTGCGGACAGTTTGGTTGCAAATTATTTCTCGTGAATTTTTACAAAAGGACATTGGCACCACCCGTTTCAGAAAGCAATGGCAAACTACTAAAAGTAATAATGCCTAGAAAAATCACAGCGTTAAAAGCTGGGGTTGATTCGCAAAGTCCTGTAAAGGATATACAGTTAACTTTTTTTTTAGAAAAGCTCAAGCGATGTTAGATCATTGAAGAGGAATGTTATAATTATCTTCTGAACAACTTCTAGGTCACACGATGGTTCCGTGCATACCTGAAGGCAGTGGATATTTCTGTGCACAATGCTCAGAGACTATGTTCCAACCCAACGAGAATTGGATAAGCGACAAGTGTCGACTACGGTAAGTAAGATGTCTATGCAGCTTTCTCTTCTTGTGCTTGTGGTTATCTGGTTATTCCACAATGTGTTTGCTTCTGTAGTTATCTTTTCCTGGTTTTTTTTTGTAGTTTTGTAAAAATGACCACCTAACATGCATTTCGACATCATCTGTTTAGGGAGACTGGCCAGCTAGCATACACTTCGATATCTGTTTATGGAGACTGGCCAGCTAGCATACACTTCCATATCTGTTTAGGGAGACTGGCCAGCTAGCATACACTTCGATATCTGTTTGGGGAGACTTTCCAACTAACATACACTCCCGCCCGAGTGGTTACCGGGGCCCAAGTTGTTTGGGGTGTAAAGAATAGAACCACTGTTAAGTGCCACGCATGTCGTAAGAGGTGGCTAAGGATGTTTGGATGAAATCAGATGCATGTGCCCTAAACGTGTAGAAGTCTATGCGTTTAGGGGCCTACAAACCAATATGCAACGTATACACGTTCTTGGCAAAGATCAAACATATCACAAAGAGTTATTAAAATCGGTCGTAAAGAACGATCGCAAAGAAGAAGAAGAAGACTTACACTCCGACATCTGTTTGGGGAGACTGAGCTTTTATTTGTGTACCCGACGGACTATGACGTCAACCCAGTAACCAATAACAAACGTAGCAAATCATCATCAAGTGCCGTCCTGGCTGGTGTAGGCGATCATGGATTTCCACAAATCTCTGTGGTTGGTGTTTGCTATCAACTCAGATGTAGACGATCTACCGTGCCATGAAGTCAGGCTATCCAAAATTGTCTCTCTATGTCTTCATTTGTCTCATCTACCCTCGATTTTACCGGCTGTCATAATGTGTTCTAAACCTCCCCTCCTCATCACATGCTCGAAAAATTATGACTGCCTCTTTCTTATATTGATGATAAGCTTTCTCTGTGTCTTGATCTCATTCAGCACCTCAACATTAGTCATTTTAGCAGTCCATTGGATTCTCATCATTCTTCAGTAAAACCACATTTCTGTGACCCTCAGATATTTTTCCATCTGTGTGTTCATTGTCATAGATTAATAACAAATTAATAACAATTCTATTTCAAAAGTAAACCGATAAAGCTAAAAATAACCCAACTCCGGAAACAGAATCAGTTACACTTCATTAAGTCTTACATCAGACATTAGGACAATAAAGACAGAGACGCCATTTTGACGATGTGTATTAAATTTCAGTAAAAAATATTTTAATTTTTTTTTTTTTGGCTTCGAACGCTCCATATCGACCACTTGTTAAACCACTCTTTGTGATTTGTATGTGATCTGAGCCTAAGAGCGATTATACGTAGTGCCAGTTATGCGCCTACAATTAGGCCAGTACATCCGATTTCTGCAACGATTTTTATTTACTAGGGTAGCTTCCCTTGGTCCCTACCTCAGTCGCCTCTACGATATAAACTTGGGACCCTTGCCGGTGCTACGGATTCGTGCACTGCAGCTGAGATCTTCCTGTGTAAGAAAGAAATCGGAGCATACATGGTTACTCACCGAAGTACAATGATGATGGTCCTATCAATCAATCAATCAGTCTTACTACATGTCTTGTAGGTCCAAGTGTTACTATTCTTTGCTCCCTTGACGAACTCCGGTAACACATGGACCATTTTGGTTTCAAACATTCCAGTTTTATTTATTACTATTTATTATATTCATTGAACTTGTCTCTCGTAGCATACAGTAATCATTTAGCAATAGGTAGAGAAATTTGTATCTTTGGAGTGTGCGTGTGAGGTTTTGTGGACATTTTCTGGTTAGCTTGCAAAAGTAGACACAACATTATATATGTGTATATTTGTGTGTGTTGTTTTGTGTGTATTTTCTGTGTGGTTGGTAAAAGGGTTTTGAGTTTTTTCCTTGGCAACATATGGTTGTGAGACATGGAACATTGGCAAAGCAGCGGAGAAGATCATTAATGCTTTTGAATACAGATGCTACAGAAGAGAACTTAGAATATCATGGACAGAGAGAAGAACAAATGCTACAGAAGAGAACTTAGAATATCATGGACAGAGAGAAGAACAAATGCTTCTGTTCTGCAACAGCTTGATATTAAAAAGAGTTGACTATTAAAGAGCATAACATCAAGGAAAATTAAATATTTCAGACACATCAAATGACATGAGTGTCCAGAGAAGATAATTTTGGAGAGAATTGTACCTGGAAGAAGAATGAAAGGAAGACCTAGAAGACGATGGGTGGAAGATGTCATTGACGATCTGAGAATGACTGCTGCTGACGCCGGTCAACTTGCACAGAACAGAGTTTTCAGGACTGCTGTCATAGGAGCCATGTTCCGGAAGGGACAAGCTACTTGAAGATGATAATGATGATGATGATGATGATGATGATGATGATGATGAGGATGATAATGATGATGATGATAATGATGAGGATGAGGATGATAATGATGATGATGACGATGACGATGATGATGATGAAAGGGGTTTGCAAAAGCAGCCACAACACCAACACATTTGCACAACGTTTCTGAAAGATTGTGTACACTTATTCAAGAAAAACTATAATTTCAGATTTGTAAGATAAGCCTTTTCTAAATCGATTTTAGTGTTAGATTTCTATGTATTTATTTGTCGTTTGATGTAACGAGAAGATACTTCCCGTGGCGGAGAACATGAGACAAATACTATTAACTGGATTCTTTGTACGGAATTTGTATGTGTCTGATCATGTCTGTGTGTCTTCTTCTTCTTCTTCAGCGATCTCTGGTCATGCACTTAATTTACTGTGGACCACAAACTGGGCAGTCAGCTTCAGGTCTGCCAGGTTTCCTTCTTCAGCGATCTCTGGTCATGCACTTAATTTACTGTGGACCACAAACTGGGCAGTCCGCTTCAGGTCTGTCAGGTTTCCCCAAAGCTTAGTTGACTGGGTGTGGCCACATGTTGCTTCTCAGCTCACCCAGGAGAAGACAGTCTTGCAGGATATGCTCTGGTGTCTGTTCCGCCTGCTGACACTGGCAGAGAGCTGTTTGATTTATTCCTAGTCTATATAAGTAAGTCTGTGGGTCAAGATGTTCTTCTTCTTCACCGTTCAACTCCCAACGGAGCACAGGTCTTCAACAAACTTCTTCCAGCTCTTCCTCTCCATAAATCTCTGTCTCTAGTTTTTGCTATCATCTCAGATGTTCACACTTTTCCATGAAGTCAGGCTCCAAAATTTTCCCTTTCTGTTTTTCTCTGTTTCATCTCCCCTCGATTTTATCGGTTGTCACAATGTGTTCTAAACCGTCCTTTCTCATCACATGTCCGAAAAATGATGACTGCCTCATTCTTATATTGATGATAAGCTTTCTCTGTGTCCTCATTTAACACTCATTTAACGTGACCTCATTTAACACTTCCACATTCGTCATTCTAGCAGTTCATGCGATTCTCATAACTCTTCTGTAAAACCATCTCTGTGGCTCTCAGAGATTTTTCGATCAGAGAATCAATCAATCAATCAAGTGCCGTGCCGGTTAACGTAGGCGATTACGTCTCTCCACATCGGTCTGTCTCTGGTACAATCTATCAACTCCGTCACCGAACCATAGCCGAACCACGATTTCAAGCCGTCCGGAATCGTGTTCCTTTATCTCCCTCTATCTCTCTTCCCCTGTATTTTACCTATTGTAACCAAATGATCCAAGTTGCCCCTTCTAATTATACAGGGTGTTCAACATAAAAGCAGCCCATGAATGGAGCTAATCTGGCATATATGTATGGAAATGAGAAGGTTCAGTTATGACGTAGTATAGGTCAAGGTTGTGTGACGGTGTGTAATTGTAGTGCGGGAAGGGCGATGAACAAATGTGACGTAGGACGAGCTAGTCAGAACCGGTTTAAATAGTAAATAAACACAACTCAATTTTTACCTGGCAACTTTCGAATTGTCAATGGGGCTGCAATTATCTTGAACACTCTGTATGTCTGAAAAACCTTGATTGTCTGTTTCTTATTTGATTGATTAAATTTCGATATGAATCTGTCTCCGTCAAGATCTCTTCATTGGTCTTTCTAGCTGTCCATAGAACTTTCAATATTCTTCTGTGAAACCACATTTCTCTGTGAAACCACATTTCTCTGTGAAACCACATTTCTCTGTGAAACCACATTTCTCTGTGAAACCACATTTCTCTGTGAAACCACATTTCTCTGTGAAACCACATTTCTCTGTGAAACCACATTTCTCTGTGAAACCACATTTCTCTGGCTTCCAATGTTATTACTTCTTCTTCTTCTTCGAACGATCCATATCGACCACTTGTTAACCACTCTTTGTCATGTGTATGTGATCTGAGCCTAAGAGCGATTGTACATTGTGCCAGTTATGCGCCTAAAGTAGACCAGCACATTCTATTTTTACAACGCGTTTTGTTTACTAGGGTAGCTTACATATGTCCTACTTTAGTCGCCTCTTACGACATGCCTTGTAGATTGTACCATTATTTGTTTCCCTTGCAGGTCCCAACACAACACAGGCGGATGTTCTTACCATTTGTCTGTTCATTGTCCATGATTCACTACCATATAAAAGTATTGGCTCTATAAAGTATTGGCTCACGCGTTTCCTCAACGCCACTGATAAGTAATTATTGCATAGTATGGTTGCTACAAATAAGAAAGAGAAAATTGAGATATTTTGGATATATAAAAAGACATGAAGGGCTGGGGAAGACCATCATGGAAGGAGGCATACCGGCAAGAGAAGAAGAGGAAGACCATGGAGAAGATGGATTCAGGATGTAACTGATGGTTTGAACATGACAGCTGCAGAGGGAGGACATCTGGCCTATGAGAGATATAAATTCCGGAAGACTGTTAGAGTGACAAAGTTCTGCTCAGGACAAGCTACTTGATGATGATGATGGTTTTCATCTTCTGAAAGTCTTATCAGAGAATACGCTAGTTTTGTATGTGAAGTTTTTTGTAGAAACTTGAGATAAGATGAATCGATATTTCAAACATAACTAAAATATATTTGCAACGATTTTCTCCAGACCGGACAAATCGATATCAGTTTGAGAATGTAATGTGTGTTTGTAAATGTGTGTGGATGTGTGTGTGGGGGTGTGTGTGATTGTGTGTGGTTGTGTATGGATGTATGTGGTTGTGTGTTGCTGTGTGTGTGGCGGCGTGTGTGGATGTGTGTGTGGGTGTGTTTATGTCTTATGTTGTATGCGTCTGTGTGTGTCTGTGTGTGGATATGTGTGGATGAGTGCGGCTGTATGTGGATGTGTGGTGTGTGTGGGTATGTGTAGATGTATGTGGTTGTGTGTGACTGTGTGTGGTTGTGTGTGACTGTGCGGCTGTATGTAGCTGTGTGTGGTTGCGTGTTACTGTGCGGCTGTATGTGGCTGTGTGTGGTTGCGTGTGGCTGTATGTGTGCGTGTTGGGCTGTGTGTGGCTGTGTGTGGCTGTGTGTGGTTGCGTGTGGCTGTATGTGTGCGTGTTGGGCTGTGTGTGGCTGTGTGTGGTTGCGTGTGGCTGTATGTGTGCGTGTTGGGCTGTGTGTGGCTGTGTGTGGTTGCGTGTGGCTGTATGTGTGCGTGTTGGGCTGTGTGTGGCTGTGTGTGGTTGCGTGTGGCTGTATGTGTGCGTGTTGGGCTGTGTGGGCTGTGTGTGGCTGTGTGTGGTTGCGTGTGGCTGTATGTGTGCGTGTTGGGCTGTGTGTGGCTGTGTGTGGTTGCGTGTGGCTGTATGTGTGCGTGTTGGGCTGTATGTGGCTGTGTGTGGTTGCGTGTGGCTGTATGTGTGCGTGTTGGGCTGTGTGTGGCTGTGTGTGGTTGCGTGTGGCTGTATGTGTGCGTGTTGGGCTGTATGTGGATGTGTGTGGTTGCGTGTGGCTGTATGTGTGCGTGTTGGGCTGTATGTGTGCGTGTTGGGCTGTATGTGTGCGTGTTGGGCTGTATGGTTGCGTGTGGCTGTATGTGTGCGTGTTGGGCTGTGTGTGGCTGTGTGTGGTTGCGTGTGGCTGTATGTGTGCGTGTTGGGCTGTATGTGGCTGTGTGTGGTTGCGTGTGGCTGTATGTGTGCGTGTTGGGCTGTATGTGTGCGTGTTGGGCTGTATGTGTGCGTGTTGGGCTGTATGTGTGCGTGTTGGGCTGTATGTGTGCGTGTTGGGCTGTATGTGTGCGTGTTGGGCTGTGTGTGTAGTGACAGATTGATTGATTGTTCGTGTACCCGTGTATGTGAATGAGTGAGTGAGTGGGTTGTTGAGGTAATGAGTGAGTGAGTGGGTTGTTGAGGTAATGAGTGAGTGAGTGGGTTGTTGAGGTAATGAGTGAGTGAGTGGGTTGTTGAGGTAATGAGTGAGTGAGTGGGTTGTTGAGGTAATGAGTGAGTGAGTGGGTTGTTGAGGTAATGAGTGAGTGAGTGGGTTGTTGAGGTAATGAGTGAGTGAGTGGGTTGTTGAGGTAATGAGTGAGTGAGTGGGTTGTTGAGGTAATGAGTGAGTGAGTGGGTTGTTGAGGTAATGAGTGAGTGAGTGGGTTGTTGAGGTAATGAGTGAGTGAGTGGGTTGTTGAGGTAATGAGTGAGTGAGTGGGTTGTTGAGGTAATGAGTGAGTGAGTGGGTTGTTGAGGTAATGAGTGAGTGAGTGGGTTGTTGAGGTAATGAGTGAGTGAGTGGGTTGTTGAGGTAATGAGTGAGGGAAAATGAGTGGTGGGAAGATTTGTGTCTGAGTCGGTGAGTGAGTGCGTGCGTGAGTAGAGAGTGAGTGCAGGAGTGAGTGAATAAGTGAGTGGGAGGGTGGGTATAATCAGGCCCTAGTGAGTGGAAAGGTTTGTGTCTGAGTGGGTGGGTGAGTGAGTGAGTGAGTGAGTGGTGAGTGAGTGAGTGAGTGAGTGAGTGGTGAGTGAGTGAGTGAGTGAGTGAGTGGGTGGGTGGGTGGGTGGGTGGGTGGGTGGGTGGGAGGGAGGGAGGAGTCAGTCAGTCAGTCAGTCAGTCAGTTAGTCAGTGTGTCAGTGAGTGAGTCAGACAGTCGGTTAATCAGTGAGTCAGTGAGTCAGCCAGTCAGTCAGCCATTCAGTCAATGAGCGAGTCAGTTAGTCTATCAGACAGTCAGTCAGTGAGTCAGCCAGTCAGACCGTGTCAGACAGGCAGTCCCCCAGTGAGTTAGTGAGTCAGTGAGTCAATGACCGAGTGAAACATTTTTTGACACAAGCTGGACTTGAACCCCAGACATTCCGTGACATGTTTTTACTAGCTCAGCGTGTTAGCATCTTCACTTTCGGTGACTATGACAATAACTGTTGAAGTCCTATGCTCCACAAGGAACGCAGAGAAATAACTAAGATCGGATGCATGTACAACATCAGTCCCTCAAGCTAGCATGCTAAAAGGCTCCAGAAAGGGACACTTCGAATTCAAACATAATTCCACCATCCCAAAATGGTGCCAGAAGTTACTAAGTACTAAGCAGATACCGGTGAAAAAAGGGCTAAGGAAGAGGCGATGGATAGGACACATATTGAGTGATAGGTGTTAGTATTGGTAAGCCATGAAAACGAACGACACACCAAATATGCGAAGAGATTGATTAATCAACATCAAACTGGCGTGTTGGCCTGATGGATGCTGCTGGATTTGTTGAGGCAGAGATCGGAGCAACTATGGACATGTCTGGAGTGCTATGATGATAGTCTTCTTCTTCTTTCTTCTGCGTTCTCACTAGATTGGGATTTCGGATTATCTAATAAAGGCAGCCGTCTGTCTCAGATTATCAGCCACGCCATACAGTTTGTCTTCTGCGTTCTCACTAGATTGGGATTTCGGATTATCTAATAAAGGCAGCCGTCTGTCTCAGATTATCAGCCACGCCATACAGTTTGTCTTCTGCGTTCTCACTAGATTTGGATTTCGGATTCTCTAATAAAGGCAGCCGTCTGTCTCAGATTATCAGCCACGCCATACAGTTTGTCTTCTGCGTTCTCACTAGATTGGGATTTCGGATTCTCTAATAAAGACAGCCGTCTGTCTCAGATTATCAGCCACGCCATACAGTTTGTCTTCTGCGTTCTCACTAGATTGGGATTTCGGATTATCTAATAAAGGCAGCCGTCTGTCTCAGATTATCAGCCACGCCATACAGTTTGTCTTCTGCGTTCTCACTAGATTGAGATTTCGGATTCTCTAATAAAGGCAGCCGTCTGTCTCAGATTATCAGCCACGCCATACAGTTTGTCTTCTGCGTTCTCACTAGATTGGGATTTCGGATTCTCTAATAAAGACAGCCGTCTGTCTCAGATTATCAGCCACGCCATACAGTTTGTCTTCTGCGTTCTCACTAGATTGGGATTTCGGATTCTCTAATAAAGGCAGCCGTCTGCCTCAGATTATCAGCCACGCCATACAGTTTGTCTTCTGCGTTCTCACTAGATTGGGATTTCGGATTCTCTAATAAAGGCAGCCGTCTGTCTCAGATTATCAGCCACGCCATACAGTTTGTCTTCTGCGTTCTCACTAGATTTGGATTTCGGATTCTCTAATAAAGGCAGCCGTCTGCCTCAGATTATCAACCACGCCATACAGTTTGTCTTCTGCGTTCTCACTAGATTGGGATTTCGGATTCTCTAATAAAGGCAGCCGTCTGTCTCAGATTATCAGCCACGCCATACAGTTTGTCTTGGACACTAGTGTAAGTGGGCCACCTCTTTCTTCTCAAGTCTGCATACTGGGGGCAGTTCTATAGGATATAATTCCTATGATTTCTGCTTCCCCATTTGTGCCGACCTCTTCCCGCAGTAAGTTTTGGCCACCCTCGTGATGGTAGGTCTGGCATTCTTACTGCGTGGCTAAATCTCAGAGGCAGATTGGCGACCGTAGAATCCGTTTTCCCATTCCTCATTGTGAGGAGTCGTTGCACCATGTTATGTGCCTTACGGCCTGGTGCATCCGTTTTCCGCAAGCATTTGTTTCGGGTTAGCATTCCCTAGCGGACACGTGCATCCGATTTCAACCAAACCTCCTTAGTCTCCTCTTACGACATGCGTGGCAGGTAACAGTGGTTCTATTCTTTACGTCCCAAATTTGGGCCCCGGTAACCACTCGGGCGTGATAGTCTTCTGATAACTAATAATTGAAAGACACAACATTGAGAAGACCGACCGAAAGCATTGCAAGACAGGCACTGTTTTGGAACCCGCAAGGAAAGATGACTAGAGGAAGGTCTAGTAATACATGGAGAAGAGAACTGGAGACTGATATTAAACGGATACCAAGACGTGAGAAGAAATGATCAAAGAATATCAAAGCAGGCATTGAAGTGGGATGCAAAGGGTTCAAGAAAGAGAGGATGACCTAAGGAGACCCTGAAATGAATTTTGCTGAGAGATGCAAGAAATATCGGTCTCAGTTCCATGGAGGAGATTGAGCGAGTTGAATAGGATAGAGTGGTAGGGAGAAATTGCTTACATGCACTATGTAACGTATAACGGTACAAGAGGAATTATTATTATATTATTAAGACGTGAAAAGAATTGGAATAGAGAGAGGAAGATCTGGAAGAAGTTTGTTGAAGACCTGTGCTCCGTTGGGAGTTGAAAGCTGAAGAAGAAGAAACTGGCGCCAACATTCCTTGTCGCTCGATACTCACATAAATCCATCATCAATATGTGTCATCTTCTATGAAAAACCCTTTAAAAACCCCACAGAGACGGGGAAGATATGTCATGTTTGCAGATTATAAATTATATATAATCTGATCTCATCATAAAGGGAAGTCATCCCTGAAATTAAGAGTTATCCATCTCGGAACATTAACTCCGCACATCTTGTCTAACTACTTATCTCGATTACTTCCCCTTGTCCGCTGCCTGTAGAGAATTGCAATGATGTTCTTGGACTTCAGAAATGTCAGAGAGACAAAAAATGGCGTTCCTGTTGTTTCTCTTATTTCTTTATCTTGCGTGTTGTTTCCATCAATCGTCCCATTTTGAAAAAAAAAAATGTTTGGCCATGTTTGTTCGTTTTAAACACGTTTCCGCAATTTGGTCTTTTAAACCAAAAAAAAAATGAAATTCATAAAAGCTCATCGCTGTTCTTCTACGCATTCTTCTGTATTTTGTTTGGTTTTCTACTTGCATGTTTGTTGGGGTTTTTTTGGGGGAGGGGTTGTGTAGACACGTTGTAACAAATGTTATTATTCTACTACTATGGCTTTCTTTCATTTCTGATTTCTTTAATTTCGACTTTTTTCATCATTCTTCTATCGTCGTTTTTTCTCCATTTAATGTCTACATCAGTGGTTCATAAACTGTGTGTCACGACGCCTTTGGGGGCCGAACGACCATTTCCCAGTGGTTGCATAAGACCATCGTAAAATAAATACGTCTCATAATTAGAAATAAATATTGTTATATAATTTTATGGTTGGGGGTCACCACAACATGAGGAATTGTATTAAAGGGTCGCGGTATTAGGAAGATTAAGAGCCACTGGTCTACAGTTTTTTCTATCTTCATTGCACGATCTTCTTTAGCAAGCAAAGGATGGCCGCTTGCCCAGCGTGTTCGTAGCGCGTTGGACTACTGGTGACAAGTCCTCTGTAAGTGCGGGTTCAACTCCGTGGACTGGCAGAAAAGCTACAGGTTCTTCAGATTTACCGTGTTTGTGGCACCGAACCGAAGGGTTACGATGTCCATGACACCGAGCCGAAGAGCTTTCAGCTTAAGTGCTTCTGGATCGGAAAAAAAAAATAAATAAATAAATAAAAAGCAAAGGATACACCAGGAGTGATGAATTTCATTTCTTTCACAGTACACTATATATTCTACTTCACACTTCGCTCCTAGGGAAGCATAGGTCCGCAATCAAGGCCTTCCAAGACCGCCTATCCAAAGCAATTCTTTCCATATCTCTCCACTCTCACCTCATCACTGGGTCGGTTCATGGGTTCCTCATTGCGGGGTCCTTCTTCTTCCTGGGGGTGGCGAGCTATGAATATTCCTGGTTGCTGCTGACGCCGGTCAACTTGCACAGAGCAGAGAGTTTTTCAGGGCTGCTGTCATGGGAGCCAAGTTCTAGAAAGTACAAGCTACTTGATGATGATGATGATGATGATAAGCACTGTGAAGCCTCTAACAAACTACATGACTGCGACATTATATTCTACTGTATATTTATTTTTCCCCATATTTTTACTTTCTGCTGCGACTTCATATACTCCCGGGGACACCCCATCCACATGTTGAACACCGCTGTTTTCCCCGAATAAATAAACTGGTATAAAAATTATCAATTCACCGGCTACGTATAAGATTATCAATCATAACATAATTTCAGAATACACCGGTCGCGTTGACGGTAGGGAGTTCCTTAAGCTTAGATTTCACGAATTGTTAATGAGATTGTGTCGTAATAAATTAATGGGAAATCCAATACAGGGAAATGGGGAATAAATTAAAGGGGAATTTATATGAAAGGGGAATATGTGATGATAAATGTCTAGTTAGCAACAGGGCCGTGTGGTATATTTTCTCAGTATCCTCTTCCGCGAACGCACCATACGACCACTTTTTAAACCACTTTTTGTGGTTTGTATGTGATCTCTGCTTAAGAGAGATTTTACGTCGTGCCACTATGCGCATATGGTGACTAGGCCAGCACATCTGATTTAGTGCCAGCATTTTATTTACTAGGGTAGCTTGCCCTAGAACTGCAACTTTTTTGACTAAGCGCGGCGTAACTTTTTGCATCGTATGATGAGCACTCTTTAATGATCTATCTAACGCCGTATATTTTGGCTTCGATCTACGCCAAAGAGCATTTACTACTTTGCAAATTTTCTGACTGGGTGAGGTTGCTCCGGTTTAGGAACATTAATAACCCTTCTAGGACTAGTCAGTGGGACGGTCACTTGTCGGCTGCTTTGTGTATTCTCAGTATGATCCATGTCGCCCCTTAAATGTTTTTTGTTTAAAATAACCTCCAATTGTGATTTTGATTTCGCTGCTTACGCCGTGTCGCCCTCCTTTACAGTACCGCCTGATGCGGCCGCCTCTCTGTATCATAACACGGTACGGCCCAAGTTGGCAAAGGTTTTACATATGTAGGAAGCATTTCTTCAGCAAATGGAGGAATAGTTAACGAAATCCAACATAGATGCAATAAAGGTTCTTTTTCGAACGCTCAGTATTTTTTTTTGTTTTCCGATCCAGAAGCACTTGAGCTTTTCAGCTCTTCGGCTTGGTGCCATAGACATCGTAACCCTTCTGCTCGGTGCCACGAACACCGTAAATCATGGGAATCTGTGGCTTTTTCTGCCATCCCGCGGGAATTGAACCCGCACACACAGAGGATAGTCACCCGTAGTCCAACGCGCTACGAACACGCTGGGCAGACGGGCGAACGCTCCGTATAAACTACTCATTGTGATCTGTATGCGATCTGAGTCTAAGACCGATTGTACGTTCTGCCAGTTATGTGCCTACAAGTAGGCATGCACATCCGATTTCTGCGACGCTTTTTATTTTCTAGGGTAGCTTCCTAGGTCCTGACCTTAGTCGCCACTTACGACATGCCTTGTATGTCGCAGTGTTACAATTCTTTGCTCTCTTGCGGTGCCATGAAGCCAGGCTGTCCAGAATGTTCTCTCTCTGTATTCCTCTGTCTTATCTTCCGTTAATTTGCAGTAAAGCTTTAACTTCTTCTTCAAACAGCCAATATCGATCACTCTTTGTGATTTGTATGTGATCTGAGCCTAAGAGAGTTGTACGTTCTGCCAGTTATGCGCCTACAAATAGGCCAGCACATCCGATTTATGTGATGTTTTTGTGAGACCCCTACCTCAGTCGCCTATTATGACATGCCTTGTATGTCGCAGTGTTACTATTCTTTGCTCTCGTGCGGGCCCTAGCAACACACGGGAGAAGATGCGATCAAGTAAGAGTACAATGCTTTTGCAGTGCATGTGGGTGGGACCTCAGAGATAACAGAGGCGACAAAAGATACTGTTTATGAAGCGCACACACACACAAAAGCCCGTTCTATAAATTTCTTCTTATCCTGACGCTGTGAGGCAAAGCAGCGTTGAAGAAAAGAAAAGATGAGAAGAAAAGAAGTAGAGAAGAGGGATGACGCTTTTTATGTAGGAGAGAGATGCAGAGTGGTTTTACAGTGTTTACGCAAGGTTCTACATTGCATCTAGAATGGAGAGGAAGACTCTTATGTACCATGAAGCCAGGCTGTCTAGATTTGTCTCTCTCTGTCTTCCTCTGTCTCATCTCCCATTAATTTTACCGGTTGTCACAATGTGTTATTTTTTTCGATCCAGAAGCACTTGAGCTTTCAGCTCTTCGGCTCGGTGCCGTGGACATCGTATTCCTTCGGTTCGGTGCCACGAACACCGTAAATCTGAAGAACCTGTGGCTTTTCTGTCATCCAGCGGAATTGAACCGCACTCACAGTGGGCTTGTCACCCGTCGTCCAACGCGTTAAGAACACAGGCGGGCCACAATGTGTTCTAAAACTCCCTTCCTCATCACATGCCCCATAAAATGATGATTGCCCTTTTTTATATTAATAATAAGTTTTTCTGATCCTTGACCTCTTTCAAGACAACATTATTCACTTTATCAATCTATGGGAAGCAACCAAGTAATACACAAATTATGTATAGAAAAGGGCAGAAGTTATCCAAGGGATGCAATTTGTAAAACAAAATGTCAAGAGTTATCTTATGCTAACACATTTAGCCGAGATATTTATTTTCTCAGGATTCTAACGTCATAGTTAATTAACCAGATGGTGCTAACCATACAAGCTGAGGTGGTTACAGCTGAGACTAGGCTCTCTTTCTTCTTATACTTTTCTCTAATTCTGGTTTGTCTCAGCGTCAGGATAAGAAGAGATTTCGAAAGAACGGGATTTTGTGTGTGCTTCATAAATAGTGTTTTTCGTCGCCTCTGTTATTTCTTAGGTTAATTTTATGCGTGGACGACCTTTTGCTTTGTGTACACTGTATCGGAGTAATTTTGCTCTTTGAAACGAACTATGTGCGCCCGTGTGTTGCCGGGCTTACATGGGGAGCAAAGAATAGAAACACTGTGACCTACAAGGCATGTCGTAAGAGACGATTGAGGTAGGGGCCTAGGGAAACTACCCTAGTAAATAAAAGCGTCGCTGAAATCGGAAGGGCTTAGCTACTTGTAGGCGCATATCTAGCACAACATACAATCGTTCTTAGGCTCGGACCACATACAAATCACAAAGAATAGTTGACACTGCGTCGAAGGAGCACACTGTCTGTTGCTAGTCTGCTTATGTGTCCGAATCGTTTAATTTGTTTTTGTTTCTAGATGAAGTTCAGTATTGATATTGTACCCACTTTTTCCTGATGTCTTCATTTCTCAACCGGTCTCTTCTTGATACTCCCATCATTTTGCATAGACACTTCGTCTCTGGCATGACTAGTTTTCTTCTATCATTTGATGTCAGTGTCCAGATGTGGCACTGATAGCATAATGTTGGCAGAAAGATTATGTTGTACAATGCTCTAGTGTTCATGGAGACATGCTTATCATCATCATTTGTCGGACATCTAATGAGAAAGAGAGGTTTAGAACACATTGTGACAACCGGTAAAATCCAAGGGATACGAGACACGAGAAAGGCAGAGAGATAAAATATTAGACAGCAAGACTTCATGGCATGGAAGAGCGTCAACATCTGATATGATAGCAAATACCAAGGCCAGAGATTTGTGGAGATCCCTGATAGCCTAAGCTAGTCGGTATGGCACCTGATGATGATGATGGTGACATGTTTTCATTTCAAAATTGACACTATTTGTTCTATGATTTGATTTGCTTTATTGCATCTATGTTGTATCTATGTTGTATCTATGTTGTATCTATGTTGCATCTATGTTGCATCTATGTTGCATCTATGTTGCATCTATGTTGCATCTATGTTGCATCTATGTTGCATCTATGTTGCATCTATGTTGCATCTATGTTGCATCTATGTTGCATCTATGTTGCATCTATGTTGCATCTATGTTGTATCTATGTTGCATCTATGTTGTATCTATGTTGTATCTATGTTGTATCTATGTTGCATCTATGTTGTATTTTGTTAGTTATTCTTTCGTTTGCTGACAAAAATACTCCCTATGTATGCACAGTTTTTTATATTTTTTAACTCTTTCATACCTTGTGGTATATAAGTCAATACAGTGTTATTCATTGACTGTCGGCACACGATGGGTGATGTGGTCAGCATCACGCCGGTCGCCTTTACTTTCCCAGAGCATGTCTGGTACCCAGTTGAGACTGGGTCGACCTGAGAACCGTCGCGGTCGGGAAAAATTCCACGCACACTGCGGGAGTTGAACCCGGACCACCAGCCTTGAAAAGCGAGTTCACTAACAACTACGCTACCACGGCTCCCATGCAAAGTCTTTGTTGTCCTTTAATTAATGATTATCGATGAAGATATTGGTAGTGCTTCGGCTAAAGATTAGACTGTCCTCCTCTGTTCAACCTCATCTCATCACCACTGTCTTTATACTCGGACCATGAATGTGAACACATGTGTTATATGTGTGTACTTATGTGTACGGTAAGTCTCGTCTCAATTGTTAGAGGAATTGTGGAGAACGCCATAGGAATGTGAAGAACATTAGTGGAATTTTGAAGAACACTAAAGGAACGGTGGAGAACACTAAAGGAACAGTAGAGAACACTAAAGGAACAGTAGAGAACACTAAAGGAACAGTGGAGAACACTAAAGGAACAGTGGAGAACACTAAAGGAACAGTAGAGAACACTAAAGGAACAGTAGAGAACACTAAAGGAACAGTAGAGAACACTAAAGGAACAGTGGAGAACACTAAAGGAACAGTGGAGAACACTAAAGGAACGGTGGAGAACACTAAAGGAACGGTGGAGAACACTAAAGGAACGGTGGAGAACGCTAAAGAAACGGTGGAGAACACTAAAGGAACGGTGGAGAACACTAAAGGAACGGTGGAGAATACTAAAGGGATAGCGAAGAACACTAAAGGAACAGTGGAGAATACTAAAGGAACAGTAGAGAACACTAAAGGAACAGTGGAGAATACTAAAGGAACAGTAGAGAACACTAAAGGAACAGTGGAGAACACTAAAGGGATAGCGAAGAACACTAAAGGAACAGTGGAGAACACTAAAGGAACAGTAGAGAACACTAAAGGAACAGTGGAGAACACTAAAGGGATAGCAAAGAACACCAGACGAATAGTGGAGAACACCAGAGGAATAACAGAAAGAACACCAGCGAAATGAAGAACATTAAAGAAAGTGAAAGTATGTCGCGTTGATCACAGCATTCATTGTGCGCCTATAGTATGGAAACTGGCCGTACAGTTCAGCCCTACTTAATGTTTTTAATATTGTAACCTGTAGTATTGTGTTCGCCCGACTAATATTACTCGTTGGGCTACCATTTCATATCACGAAATGGTCCCGCCCTTGTTACAGTCTCGGAAATGAGTTTTCACGAGTACATCATGTCGTAGACAGACATTGCCACAACTCACGGGCTAGCTTTAAGTATTTCTAATTTGGCTGTCTGTCGGGCCTTGTGCCGTGGTCGAGTGGATACGAGTACAGACCGTTTCGGAATATGACATAGAGTTTGCGCAAACGCTATGTAATATTCCAGATGAGTCAGGTTCGAAACCACCTCTGGGTAACTTTATATAATATGTATAAGTTTCTCATTGGTGATCTCGTGCTCTAACATGTGCTCCGACTTCACACCACAGAAACGCAGAGGAGGCTCCAAGTTTTTATACGCCTTGGGGTCTCCTCTGGGAAGTAAAAGTCACGAAGTAGACTCTTCAATTTTTGCATTAAATAGTTTTTATATAACTTTTTTAAATAAACTTTTCATTTATACTATTATTATTCAATCAAGTAAAGTACCTGCCGGCGTAGGCGATCATGCCTCTCCACAACTCTGTTTCCTTGGTGCAGGTAATTCCGTTATATAGAGACATGAATTTACTAGGAATAGTTACGACGGTAGTTTCCATCTTGCTTTCCGTCTGGCAATGACTATACTAGCCGGGGATCGTAGCCATTGTCTCTTATTGAGATCTTCTGTTTACCATCTCGAAATCTTCTTCTTCTCTTCCACCATTTACTTCTTTATAGAAGTGTTGGGGGAGGATGTAGTGATCTTGTGTGTGCTTGTTTTAATGCACTTTGTAAGCTTTTATTCATTTTCGTAAGGTTGTTCTTAATGTCGCTCCATTTTTTGCGCGGTCTTCCTCTTGCTTTGTACTCGTTGTACTTTCTCTGTGTGACTCTCTGTGGTAGGCGATACCATGGCATTCTTGTCATTCTGTGATGCTTTTTATTTACTTGTAAATTTTCCCTAGTCCCCTGCCTCAGTCGCCTCTTACGACATGCATTGTAGGCCACAGTGACACTATGACACGGACAACACTAGTAAATAAAAAGCGTAGCGGAAATCGGATGTGCTGGCTTACTTGTAGGCGCATAACTGGCACAACAGACAATCGCTCTTAGGCTCGAATCACATACAAATCACAAAGAGTGGTTGAACAAGTGGTCGATATGGCACGCTCGAAGATGAAGAAGAATTATGTAAGTTCGATAGATAGAGAAAGCACTTATATTGCATTGTATACTAAATAAACCATTATATCGGCTTTTTGTCATCTTAAAAATTACCATAAGCCGATATATCGGCTGAGATGGACGAATGGGTTAATGTGAATCTAGTTAATGAATACTTGAAAATACTGCTTGAATTGTTTGGCAATCTAACTGAAGCTGTCGGGAACCCACTGACCGAACTGCCCAAACTTTGAGACAATATAACTTAGGGTGGTGTTTCATTTTGAGTGCCACATCTTCAGAAAGCAATTCTGTCTTTTAATTTCAATTCTGGCATTGTCCGCTATTTCTTTAGTTTCTCCATTATTTTTTCTTAGCACTTCTATACATCTTTCTTTTTATTTCATTTTTTTAAATATATCTTTCTCTCTCTCTCTTCTCTCTCTCTCTCTCTCACTCTCTCTTTTATTTTTTAACCCTTATATTTTTTTTTCCCGATCCAGAAGCACTTGAACTTTTCAGCTCTTCGGCTCAGTGCCATGGACATCGTAACCCTTCGGCTCAGTGCCACGAACACCGTAAATCTGGGAATCTGTGGCTTTTCTGCCATCCCGCGGAATTGAACCCGCACACACAGAGGGATAGTCACCTGTAGTCCAACGTGCTGCGAACACGCTGGGCGGACGGACAATCCTTATATATAGATATATCTCTCTCTCTCTCTCTCTCTCTGTTCCCCACTTCTAAATATCTAATCTTTTTTTCTATCCTTCTATATCTCTATTTTTTTAAAATTCTCTTTCGCGTCCCAACTTAGTCCAACTTTTTGATGTTCCCCTTAGTTGTTCTCCGTGTCTCTGCTCCATATAGAAGGACAGTCTTGACATTGGAGTTAAATATCATTATCTTAGTTTTATTTCTGATGGCTCTTCTCCTCCTTCTTCTTCTCTTCCTTCTTCTTCTCTTCCTTCTTCTTCTCTTCCTTCTTCTTCTCTTCCTTCTTCTTCTCTTCCTTCTTCTTCTCTTCCTTCTTCTTCTCTTCCTTCTTTTTCTCTTCCTTCTTCTTCTCTTCCTTCTTCTTCTCTTCCTTCTTCTTCTCTTCCTTCTTCTTCTCTTCCTTCTTCTTCTCTTCCTTCTTCTTCTCTTCCTTCTTCTTCTCTTCCTTCTTCTTCTCTTCCTTCTTCTCTTCCTTCTTCTCTTCCTTCTTCTTCTCTTCCTTCTTCTTCTCTTCCTTCTTCTTCTCTTCCTTCTTCTCTTCCTTCTTCTCTTCCTTCTTCTTCTCTTCCTTCTTCTTCTCTTCCTTCTTCTTCTCTTCCTTCTTCTTCTCTTCCTTCTTCTTCTCTTCCTTCTTCTTCTCTTCCTTCTTCTTCTCTTCCTTCTTCTCTTCCTTCTTCTTCTCTTCCTTCTTCTTCTTCTCTTCCTTCTTCTTCTCTTCCTTCTTCTTCTCTTCCTTCTTCTTCTCTTCCTTCTTCTTCTCTTCCTTCTTCTTCTCTTCCTTCTTCTTCTCTTCCTTCTTCTTCTCTTCCTTCTTCTTCTCTTCCTTCTTCTTCTCTTCTTCTTCTCTTCCTTCTTCTTCTCTTCTTCTTTCTCTTCTTCTTCTCTTCCTTCTTCTTCTCTTCCTTCTTCTCTTCTTCTTCTTCTCTTCTCTTCTTCCTTCCTTCTTCTCTTCCTTCTTCTTCTCTTCCTTCTTCTTCTCTTCTTCTTCTCTTCCTTCTTCTTCTCTTCCTTCTTCTCTCTTCCTTCTTCTTCTCTTCCTTCTTCTTCTCTTCCTTCTTCTTCTCTTCCTTCTTCTTCTCTTCCTTCTTCTTCTCTTCCTTCTTCTCTTCCTTCTTCTCTTCCTTCTTCTTCTCTTCCTTCTTCTTCTCTTCCTTCTTCTTCTCTTCCTTCTTCTTCTCTTCCTTCTTCTTCTCTTCCTTCTTCTTCTTCTCTTCCTTCTTCTTCTCTTCCTTCTTCTTCTCTTCCTTCTTCTTCTCTTCCTTCTTCTCTTCTTTCTTCTCTTCCTTCTTCTCTTCCTTCTTCTTCTCTTCCTTCTTCTTCTCTTCCTTCTTCTTCTCTTCCTTCTTTCTTCTCTTCTTCTTCTTCTCTTCCTTCTTCTTCTCTTCTCTTCTTCTCTTCCTTCTTCTTCTCTTCCTTCTTTTCTCTTCCTTCTTCTTCTCTTCCTTCTCTTCTCTTCCTTCTTCTCTTCCTTCTTTTTTTCTTTTTCTTCTTTTCTCTTCCTTCTTCTTCTCTTCCTTCTTCTTTCTTCCTTCTTCTCTTCCTTCTTCTTCTCTTCCTTCTTCTTCTCTTCCTTCTTCTCTTCCTTCTTCTCTTCCTTCTTCTTCTCTTCCTTCTTCTTCTCTTCCTTCTTCTTCTCTTCCTTCTTCTTCTCTTCCTTCTTCTTCTCTTCCTTCTTCTCTTCCTTCTTCTTCTCTTCTTCTTCTCTTCCAGCATTTACTTCTTTATAGAAGTGTTGGGCGGATGGGAGGGACGTAGTGATCTTGTGTGTGCTTGTTTAAGACACTTTGTAAGCTGATATTAATTTTCGTAAGGCTGTTCTTGATGCCGTCGCTCCATCTTTGCGTGGTCTTCCTCTTGCTTTGTACTCATTATACTTTTTCTGTGGGCTCTCTGTGGTAGGCGATACCAGGGCATTCTAATCAGGTGTCCAAACCATTTAATCTGTTGTTCTTTTATGAATTGCATGACTGGTTTCACATCCAGCGATGCCAAGGCATTCTTGTCAGATGTCCAAACCATTTAATCTGTTGTTCTTTTTTGAATTGCATGACTGTTCTCTCGTTATAATGGTACCCATATCTCTATCAACAGAAGATCATGCAGTAAGCAGAACATGAAAATTGCATGACTGTTCTCTCGTTATAATGGTACCCATATCTCTATCAACAGAAGATCATGCAGTAAGCAGAACATGAGATACGCCGACGTTGGCAGCACAGTCCGAGACGCGATGTGTGCTTGTATGGAAGGTTACCACTTCAACAGTGAGGATCAGAGGCTGTGCGTTCAAAATGAAGACTGTCCCAAGGGCACAGTGCCAGCACTATATGGTAAGTAACAACAAGTTTCATATTAAACTTGACATTGTACATACAGTCAAGTTCATAAATAAATAAACCGATGGGTCGGTTCACCCATAGTCAACTCTAATATTCGGCCGCATAACTGACCGGGGAATCCCAGGATAGGGCTGTCCAGGATGGGGGTATCCAAGATGGGGCTGTTCACGATGGTGCTATCTAGGATAGGGCTGTCCAAGATGAGTCTTTCCAAGATGGAGAATGTCCAGGATGGGGCTGTCCAGGATGGGGCTGTCCATGATGGTGCCGTCCAGAATTGTTTCGTCCAGGATTGTGCGTTCAGGATTGTGCCGTCCAGGATTGTGCCGTCCAGGATTGTAGTATCCAGAACGGTACTGTGCAGATCTTCCCCTGTGTCATCTCTTCGTTGCAATAGTGAGCCTATTTACTAACGCAACTATAACGTTGCTAATACAACCAGATATTTACTAACGCAACTTAACGTTGCTAATACAACTAGATATTTACTAACGCAACTATAACGTTGCTAATACAACTAGATATTTACTAACGCAACTTAACGTTGCTAATACAACTAGATATTTACTAACGCAACTTAACGTTGCTAATACAACCAGATATTTACTAACGCAACTTAACGTTGCTAATACAACTAGATATTTACTAACGCAACTATAACGTTGCTAATACAACTAGATATTTACTAACGCAACTTAACGTTGCTAATACAACTAGATATTTACTAACGCAACTTAACGTTGCTAATACAACCAGATATTTACTAACGCAACTTAACGTTGCTAATACAACTAGATATTTACTAACGCAACTATAACGTTGCTAATACAACCAGATATTTACTAACGCAACTTAACGTTGCTAATACAACTAGATATTTACTAACGCAACTATAACGTTGCTAATACAACCAGATATTTACTAACGCAACTTAACGTTGCTAATACAACTAGATATTTACTAACGCAACTTAACGTTGCTAATACAACTAGATATTTACTAACGCAACTATAACGTTGCTAATACAACCAGATATTTACTAACGCAACTTAACGTTGCTAATACAACCAGATATTTACTAACGCAACTTAACGTTGCTAATACAACTAGATATTTACTAACGCAACTTAACGTTGCTAATACAACTAGATATTTACTAACGCAACTATAACGTTGCTAATACAACTAGATATTTACTAACGCAACTTAACGTTGCTAATACAACTAGATATTTGCTAATACATTGTCTGTATACTGTACAGGTAGTACCTGTGAGGCTTGCTTACCAAAGGGCATGTACTCAGACACTACTGGCAGGATTAAGGAGTGTAAGCCTCTTACGAAGTAAGCATTTGATCATTTCTGCTTAAGTATACCATCAGAGCTGACTTAAGACAGATTAGACATCTTCCTGGACTATCTTAAGACAGATTCTTCTTCTGCGTTCTCACTAGATTGGGATTTCGGATTCTCTAATAAAGGCAGCCGTCTGTCTCAGATTATCAGCCACGCCATACAGTTTGTCTTGGACACTAGTGTAAGTGGGCCACCTCTTTCTTCTCAAGTCTGCATACTGGGGCAGTTCTGTAGGATATAATTCCTATGATTTCTGCTTCCCCGTTTGTGCGACCTCTTCCTGCAGTAAGTTTTGGTCACCCTCGTTATGGTAGGTCTGACATTCTTACTGCGTGGCTAAATCTCAAAGGCAGATTGGCGACCGTAGAATCCGTTATCCCATTCCGCATTGTGAGGGGTCGTTGCACCATATTATGCGCTTTACGGCCTGGTGCATCCGTTTTCTGCAAGCATTTGTTTCGGGTTAGCATTCCCTAGCGGACACATGCATCCGACTTCAACCAAACTTCTTTAGTCGCCTCTTACGACATGCGTGGCAGGTAACAGTGGTTCCATTCTTTACGTCCCAAATTTGGGCCCCGGTAACCACTCGGGCGTTAAGACAGATTAAACATCTTCATCTTCAGACAGATTAAACATCTTCATCTTCAGACAGATTATACATCTTCATCGTAAGACAGATTAAACATCTTCCTGAGCTACCTTAAGACAGATTAAACATCTTCCTGCGCTACCTTAAGACAGATTAAACATCTTCCTGGGCCATCTTAAGACAGATTAAACATCTTCCTGGGCTATCTTAAGACATATTAAACATCCCAATCTGATATTGACAAATCAATGTCACAAGCCTTGTGTACTTAAAGCCTGTGTATTTTTTGTATACAAATATAATTGATTCATTGATTGTTTTGTGTTTTGTTAACTAATTAGTTGATTGATTCATTGATTGCTTCATTGATTGTACTATGATGAGTAACCATGTATTCTTTTATCTCTTATTTAAACAAGAAGGTCTCGCCGACAAGTCTCGAACAACGTAGCCCAGCAATGATATCTAATGTAATTTTCAGAAATTATATCAACTCATTTTATATGATGAAATATTGTCTATATTTCTATTATTGAATTGTGTTCGCAGCTGTGAGCAACTGAACCGATGCACAATTGTCAGAAGCAATGGCGAAGCTGACAATGTATGTGGGAAAGAAGTTAAAGGTGGGACATTTTCTATATTTTCTTGTGTGGTGTGGTGTGTGTGGTGTGTGTGGTGTGGTGTGTGGTGTGTGTGTATGTAAAAAGAAACAGTGGGTTATTGCCTGTAAGACCACTTTTTAGGGCGGTGTTTTTTTTTAGATCTAGAAGCATTTGAGCTTTCAGTTCTTTGGCTCGGTGCCATGGATATCGTAACTCTTCAGCAACGAACACCGTAAATCTGGAAAACCTGTGGCTTTTCTGCCAGCCCGGGGTGATTGAACCACACTCACAGGAGGCTTGTCACCCGTCATCCAACGCGCTACGAACACGCTGGGCAGGCGGGCATTTAGTAAACTAGCTTTGTAGGTACGTGGTTAAGTTAAGTCTTCTTTTTCTTCTTTGCGTTCGTTCTTTACGACCAATTTTAATCACTCTTTGTGATATGTTTGATCTTGGCCAAGAACGTGTATACATTGCACATTGGTTTGGTAGGCCCCTAAACGCATAGACTTCGTTTAGGACACGTGCATCCGATTTCAGCCCAACCTCCTCAGTCGCCTCTTACGACATGCGTGGCAGGTAACAGTGGTTCTATTCTTTACACCCCAAATTTGGGCCCCGGTAACCACTCGGGCGGTTAAGTTAAGGGAATTGCATATCCTTTACAGGACTTTGCGAATCAACCCCAGCTTTTTAACGCTGTTTGTGATTTTTCTAGGCATTATTACGTTCAGTAGTTTGCCATTGCTTTATGAACGGGTGGTGCCATCGTCCTTTTGTCAAAATCCACGCGAAACAATTTGCAACCAAACTGTCCGCAACGTGATTCAAACTCAGAACGTCGAGGTTAATAGACCGAGTCACTAACCCCTAGGCCATGGACGCCACCAGGTACATGATTACAGGGCCGTATACCATAGTTGTAGTGGGATATCTTTCTGACTTAACAACTTTCTCTCTCTCAGTCTATAACATGGTGGTGTCTCTTTTATCCGGAAGCACTTGAACTTTTAGTTCTTCGGATAGGTGCCATGGACATCGTAACCCTTCAGTTCGGTGCCACGAACACCGTAAATCTGGAGAACCTGTGGCTTTTCTACCAGTCCGCAGAATTGAACCCGCACTCACAGAGAACTTGTCACCCGCAGTCTAACGCGCTACGAACACGCTGGGCAGGCGGGCAACATGGTAGTGTAGGACATGTGGATCGAGAGCCTGATGAAGTTAATGGACGTATGGTTAGTGCAGTCGTCACGAAGCTGTTCTGGTTAGGTTCTTTCTTTTACCCTCACGACATAAAAAATCCTTGCCTTTGCAGTGGATTGAACACGGGTCTCCCACATGGGAAGCTGTGCTCTAACCATTTGACCAGACACCCTCTTTGTGTGTGATATATATATATATTTAATGCTTGATAGTCTTTCTTCTTCTGTTCTCGAATCCTGTTTGCCTCACAGCGTCAGGTCAAGAAGAGATTTCTAAAACGAGCCCTTCTGTGCGCTTCGTAGATAGTTTCTTTCGTCGCCTCTGTTATCTCTGAGGTCCATCTTTTGCGTGGCCGGCCTTTTGCTTTGTATCCATTGTACCGGAGTAACATTGCTATTTCAGGTGCACTGTCTGTTGGTAATCTGCTTACGTGGCCGAATAATTTAATTTGTTGTTTCTTGATGAAGTCTAGTACTGATGTTGTACCCACTTTTTCCTGATGTCTTCATTTCTCGAACATAAAATGGAACGTATTCAGGAGAAGTGATGAAATCAGAGAAATGTCTGGTCAACCACTAGTAACAACTATTATAAGAAGGAGAAGATGGAGATATGTCGGACACACCTTGAGAAGAAATGTCTGGTCAACCACTAGTAACAACTGTTATAAGATGGAGAAGATGGAGATATGTTGGACACACCTTGAGAAGAAATGTCTGGTCAACCACTAGTAACAACTATTATAAGAAGGAGAAGATGGAGATATGTCGGACATACCTTGAGAAGAAATGTCTGGTCAACCACTAGTAACAACTGTTATAAGATGGAGAAGATGGAGATATGTTGGACACACCTTGAGAAGAAATGTCTGGTCAACCACTAGTAACAACTATTATAAGGAGAAGATGGAGATATGTCGGACATACCTTGAGAAGAAATGTCTGGTCAACCACTAGTAACAACTATTATAAGAAGGAGAAGATGGAGATATGTTGGACACACCTTGAGATGAAATGTCTGGTCAACCACTAGTAACAACTGTTATAAGAAGGAGAAGATGGAGACATGTTGGACATACATTGAGAAGAAATGTCTGGTCAATCACTAGTAACAACTATTATAAGAAGGAGAAATATTGGACACCATCATCATCACCATCAACATTACAATTATTATCACCACCAACATCATCTTCTTCTTCTTCTTGACCCTTTGTCCCTAGGGAGGCACAGGTTCGCAACCAAGGCCTTCCAAGCCCACCTATCCACAGCCATCTTTTCCAGAACTTTCCACTTTCTCCACATTTTCTTTCGAATTTCATCGAGTCGCCTCATGAGTTCCTCCTTATGCAGTCCCTCACTTCTTTCTTGGGTGGCGAGATATGACTTTTCTTGGTTGTGGTTTCTGTAGCTATCAAGTGTGGTTTTTTTAAAGGGTGGGGTAGCTATCCCAACGTCCAACCTCCGTATACGCCTCTTACGACATTCGTGACAGGTAATGGTCGTTCTTTTCTTTATAACCCTAATGTGGGTCACGGTAACCACTCGGGTGTAACACTATCGGTATTACCATCTTCTACTTCACAATTATCACCCCCTACAACACCATCTACAACACCATCTACATTACCGCTATCCTCAGCACCATCTACAATCATCGTCGCCTACGTCACCATCATCATTATCATCATCACTATCAGCATCAACATCTTTGCTATCATCCTCACCACTTGTATAATTTATCACCTCATACATTTAATATTTCAGATTTGAACAACTGTGAAGAACTACACCCAACCTCATCTTCAGCTTCCATCTCTACCACATTTACCATCACCATTGTCGCTGGTGTTGCAATCCTCTTCATCCTCATCCTCATTGTGTTAATCTTCTTCCTCCGTCGGCAACGACTACGACGTTTGATGAACCAAAGAGTGTTGTCGGAGATGGAGATGCAACAACTACATCAGAAGATCATCAAGGAGACTGACAGGTCACCAGAGTTTTGTAAGAAAGGTAAACAGAGCAATGAATACATTAATAAGAAATCAACACCCGTATGTTGGCAGGGCTTGCAAGGGGAGCAAAGAATCGTAACACTGCGAACTACAAGGCATGTCGTAAGAGGCGATTGAGGTAGGGGCCTAGGAAGCTACCCCAGTCTCCTTCTTCTTTGCGTTCGTTCTTTACGACCAATTTGAATCACTCTTTGTGATATGTTTGATCTTTGTCAAGAACGTGTATACGTTGCACATTGGTTTGTAGGCCCCTAAACGTATAGACTTCTACACGTTTAGGACATGTGCATCCGATTTCAGCCAGACCTCCATAGTCGCATCTTACGACATGCGTGGCAGGTAACAGTGGTTCTATTCTTTACACCCCAAATTTGAGCCCCAGTAACCACTCGAGCGGCTACCCTAGTAAATGTTGAACATGGTGGAGTGCAGGATAACGAGCGTGCTGACTTTCTTGTAAACAATGCCCGATTCAAGTAGTATTCAAGGGGAGAAGTATGCGCAGAGCCGATGTCATCAATGTGATACGCTCTCGTTTAAGTTTAGTTTACTCTCTCTCCATGTACACGATCTCTCTCTCCATATACACTACCTCTCTCTCTCCATGTACACGATCTCTCTCCATGTACACGATCTCTCTCTCTCCATGTACACGACCTCTCTCTCTCCATGTACACGATCTCTCTCTCCATGTACACTACCTCTCTCTCTCCCCATGTACACGACCTCTCTTTCCATGTACACTACCTCTCTCTCTCTCTCTATGTACACTACCTCTCTCTCCATGTACACTACCTCTCTCCATGTACACTACCTCTCTCCTTAGGGAATTTATAATATCTCAATTATGTGACATGGGCAAGTCTCAGACACTGGAATGAGTTCGAGAATTAGTCGTTAAGTTTGGACATGCCAGACAGTGTCGTCTTCGTGGTAGAGAGAGAAGATATAGTAATCAACTTCTCATGGGTACGGTGAGCAAAGGGACTTTAGGATGGCTGCTGCAGCGGAGGACAGAGCACGCATGGGAATGCCCAATGTGCCATAACGTCGATCGCATAACATAACATATCATAGTAAATAAAAAGCGTTGCATAAATCGAATGTGCTGGCCTACTTGTAGGCGCGTAACTGTCATAATCGTAAATGTACAATCGCTCTTAGGCTCAGATCACATACAAATCCCAAAGAGTGGTTTAACAAGTGGTCGATATGGAGTATTCGGAGAAGAAGAAGTATCAGAAAGAGATGGAAACACACATGGTTTATTCACCGAAGTGCAATGATGATTTTTCCGTGTTGTTCTGTGATTGATTGATTGATTGATTGAACCATCATCATTGCACTTCGGTGAGTAACCATGTGTGCTCCTATTCTCCTTCTCACACAGAAAGTTCTCAGCGGCAGAGCACGAATTCCTTAGCACCGGCGAGGATCCCCGATGTAATTTAGAAGATGGTGAAAATATTTTGTAGGATTTAATCTTTCAATAAATTTTTCCCGGGCAGCAGCTTTCCAGCCTGGCTCTACTCGATTTTGAACTGTCAATAGTTCTTTTACGTGCTCAACATGAACACGGAGCCTGTGTTTTATCATCCGTCTCCGATAAGACTAGGAAATCCATCTTACCTAGACTTGAGATCAAGGATCTCTGGAAAAAATATCCTGATGACTCCACGAAGTAGCGAACCTGGTACCATTGAAACAAGAGACGATCACGTAACCCCTCCGCGACAGAGACTCTAAGGAAAAAAGGAAGGAAGAAAGAGATCAAGTGTGATTGTGATGTTTTTATTCCAATTGTCCGCCCGAGTGGTTACCGGGGCCCAAATTTGGGGTGTAAAGAATAGAACCACTGTTACCTGCCACGCATGTCGTAAGAGGCGACTAAGGAGGTTTGGCTGAAATCGGATGCATGTGTCCTAAGCGTGTAGAAGTCTATGCGTTTAGGGGCCTACCAAACCAATGTGCAACGTATACACGTTCTTGGCAAAGATCAAACATATCACAAAGAGTGATTAAAATTGGTCGTAAAGAATGAACGCAAAGAAGAAGAAGAAGAGATTCCAATTGTCATCATTTTTGGCTATGATCATTTACCAGTATTTTTGTTCTTTCGTTTCATTCCAATCTTTTAAATATAATTTAAATATAATAATTCTATTTGGTTTTAGTACTGTCCACGTCATGCAGCTTTATAGAGGAAAGAATTGATCGCCAAATCTGGGGACTAGCACAGGAGTTGTTTAGAACGTCAAGAAAACAGGGGCACTTTGAACAAATTGTTTCCAAATATAAAGGTAGGAATATAGTTGATAATTGAAATTTACTTTGTTGGTGTTGGAAGTTCTTAAACCTAGTTAGTTACTCGCCTAGTTAGTTAGTTACTCGTCCAGTTAGTTACTCGTCCAGTTAGTTACTCGCCTAGTTAGTTAGTTACTCGTCCAGTTAGTTACTCGCCTAGTTAGTTAGTTACTCGTCTAGTTGGTTAGTTACTCGTCTAGTTAGTTCCTTGCATAGTTTATTCTTCATTTACTTACTTAGTTTCTTCATTTACTTACTTAGTTTCTTCATTTACATTTACTTACTTACTTAGTTTCTTCATTTACTTACTTACTTAGTTTCTTCGGTTACTTCTTCATTTACTTACTTCGTTTACTTCTTCATTTACTTACTTAGTTTCTTCGTTTACTTCTTCATTTACTTCTCGTTCTCTTCTAGTTTCTTACTTACTTACTTTAGTTTCTTCATTTACTTTTCATTTACTTTATTTCTTCAGTTTCTTACACTTTATTTCTTCATTTACTTACTTAGTTTCTTCTTTACTTATTCATTTACTTACTTAGTTTCTTCATTTACTTACTTAGCTTCTTGTTTACTTCTTCATTTACTTACTTAGTTTCTTCTGTTTACTTACTTACTTACTTAGTTTCTTCTAGTTTCTTCTACTTACTTAGTTTCTTGTTCTTCTTTTATTCTTTTTACTTACTTACTTAGTTTCTTCGTTTACTTACTTAGTTTCTTTGTTTACTTACTTAGTTTCTTATTCTTATTACTTACTTAGTTTCTTCATTTACTTACTTATTTAGTTTCTTCGTTCTTACTTAGTTTCTTAGTTTCTTACTTACTTACTTAGTTTCTTCTTACTTTACTTAGTTTCTTCATTTACTTCTTATTTACTTTTCTTCTTACTTCATTTACTTACTTAGTTTCTTCATTTACTTACTTAGTTTCTTCATTTATTTACTTCGTTTCTTCATTTACTTACTTAGTTTCTTCATTTACTTACTTAGTTTCTTCATTTACTTCTTCATTTACTTACTTAGTTTCTTCGTCTTAGTTCTCTTACTTAGTTTCTTCTGTTAGTTTCTTACTTAGTTTCTTCATTTACTTCTTAGTTTCTTCATTTACATTTACTTACTTACTTCGTTTACTTACTTAGTTTCTTCGTTTACTTACTTAGTTTCTTCGTTTACTTACTTAGTTTCTTCATTTACGTTTTACTTACTTAGTTTCTTTGTTTACTTACTTAGTTTCTTCATTTACATTTACTTACTTACTTCGTTTACTTACTTGCTTTCTTCATTTACTTACTTAGTTTCTTCGTTTACATTTACTTACTTAGTTTCTTCATTTACTTACTTAGTTTCTTCATTTACTTACTTAGTTTCTTCATTTACTTACTTAGTTTCTTCATTTACATACTTACTTAGTTTCTTCATTTACTTACTTAGTTTCTTCATTTACATACTTACTTAGTTTCTTTGTTTACTTACTTACTTACTTAGTTTCTTCGTTTACTTACTTAGTTTCTTCATTTACTTCTTCGTTTACTTACTTAGTTTCTTCGTTTAGTTTCTTCGTTTACTTCTTCATTTACTTACTTAGTTTCTTCATTTACTTTTACTTACTTTCTTCATTTACTTACTTAGTTAGATCACTCTTGACTGTGAATCTTGATTAGCCTTCTCATAAATGCATGTATTGTTGTCGTTGAACAGATAGCCAAGCAAGGTACACTGTCTGTGGGTACCTTCAGGAGTGGAAGCTGTTGAAGGGTGAGACTAGAGATTCTGTAACAGAACTGTTCCGCTGCCTCCGACACATCAAGAGAGATGATATTGTTAATGAGATCTGCATGTGTATGAGGGATGATAGTGGTATGTTGTTATTCCTTATATAGTCTATCTGTTGTATTCTTTACTTAATATAATAGATTTCTGTTCAAAACCTTAATGTATATTATTGTCGTAGTTTGTAATCTTACCATACCATAATCATATGTAATTTGACAAACATGGAACTCAAAGAAAGAACTAAGCAGATACCACTGGAGGAAGAGGCAATGGATACAACAGACACTGTTTTGGAACCCACAAGGAGGAACAAACAAAGATGTCAAGGAAAAACTTAGAATCTTTCAATCAAATCAACAAAAGAAACCAGTACAAAATTACAGACTTTCATAAATGGATGTTTACATGGAATAAATAGAGGGACTGAGATGGTATAAGATTACAAACGAGGAACTCAAAGGAAGAGATGGTGGCGATAGATAGATAGATAGGACATATATTTAGAAGTAACTAATGGGGCATCTCCACTACATGTTTTCAGAAGACAGCTGTGGACAAGAATTTACACAGATCAAGGATGGACTTTCACATCGGACTGAAGTCATCCAACAGCTAGGTACCTATACCAGTACTAATGGTCTACTACTGGATCACTGAGCAGAGAATTGAAGAAAGAGATGATGCAACAAAGCAATTCAAATCATAGTACAAGTGGCAAATAAGAGGGTTGTGGAGAGACATGATCGCCTACGCCAGCAGGCTAATTGATACATAGAGGAGGATAATAATAGACGATCGAAGCCAACAAGGAGAGATAAGAATAACAAGAAGTCACCATCAACACTAAAAGAGCATTGTTCAACATCTGACATCAAATGATAGTGATAGAAGAACACTTGTCACGCCAGAGATTACGCTTGTCTACTACAACTGAAAACTAGTCTACGCAGAATGCTGGGAATATCAAGAAGAGACCGGTTGAGAAATGAAGTCATCAGGAAAATCAAGAAACAACAAATTAAATGGTTCGGCCATATCAGCAAATTACCAACAGACAGTGCGCTTCAAAGAGCAATGCTGCTCCGATGCAGTGGATTCAAAGCAAAGGTCTAACTCGCAATAACAAAACAGAGGCAGTGAAAAACACTATTTATGAAGTGCAAGTATACCTTGCTCACACTCTACAACAACATTTCAGCACTACATTCCCTTGGATGAAAATTTGTGTGGTCATCATCACCCGTGATGGACAAGCATCATCACTAAACTGACCAAGTGAGCGCTGAGGCGTTCTAGGGGGGGCGATAGTGGGTTCAGAAGTATTTGGGGAGTTTTTTCATGATTTTGCTGTTGAATAATCATAAAAATTGGAATTCTGCATTTTAATTCATCTTATGCCCGTCTTACACGATCCATTTTTTCATTAATTTTCTATTTCATCTATATAATCATTTGAAAATTGACCATGTATTACAGAAATATATATCAATTTTCTATGTCAAAAAGAAAATAGAGCATGTATATATGTGTGTGTGTGTGGGGGTTGGCACACTGTTATAATGTGGGGTGGGGTGGGGGTTACAAAGTTTATGTTGAGCAAAGTGGGCGGTGGTGGGCGTGGTGGGCGGTGGTGGGCGGTGGGTTGAAAAAGTTTGGGAATCTATGGTTTAGACAATAGTTACATCTAGTTACATCTAGTTACATCTAGTTACATCTAGTTACATCTAGTTACATCTAGTTACATCTAGTTACATCTAGTTACATCTAGTTACATCTAGTTACATCTAGTTACATCTAGTTACATCTAGTTACATCTAGTTACATCTAGTTACATCTAGTTACATCTAGTTACATCTAGTTACATCTAGTTACATCTAGTTACATCTAGTTACATCTAGTTACATCTAGTTACATCTAGTTACATCTAGTTACATCTAGTTACATCTAGTTACATCTAGTTACATCTAGTTACATCTAGTTACATCTAGTTACATCTAGTTACATCTAGTTACATCTAGTTACATCTAGTTACATCTAGTTACATCTAGTTACATCTAGTTACATCTAGTTACATCTAGTTACATCTAGTTGCATCTAGTTGCATCTAGTTGCATCTAGTTGCATCTAGTTGCATCTAGTTGCATCTAGTTACATCTAGTTACATCTAGTTGCATCTAGTTGCATCTAGTTGCATCTAGTTGCATCTAGTTACATCTGTGGTGTATTTCTATCTGTGGTGTATTTCTATCTGTGGTGTATTTCTATCTGTGGTGTATTTCTATCTGTGGTGTATTTCTATCTGTGGTGTATTTCTATCTGTGGTGTATTTCTATCTGTGGTGTATTTCTATCTGTGGTGTATTTCTATCTGTGGTGTATTTCTATCCCTCATCTCATTCATGACTATTTTTTTGGGTTTTTTTTTCCAGAATATCATAAACAGTGCCAAGATAGCCATTCCTCCTGCAACAGAGCAACACTCAAAGATGAGTGTGTCTATGCTTTCTTTCCGTGTTGCTACCAGAAAAGAGACAACACATCATCAGTTCCTGATGCTGTGGTTGTGGAAAGTGATGCTGATGCATCTGAAGCCGGAGCAAAACTTCTAGCGATCGCAAGCGATGATCTTGATCATGACGAAGGAGTTAATACCGGAGGTGTTGGTGGTGTTTTAACTCCTTGTTCGTATTGCAGTACCCATCCATCGCCAAGTGCACCAGAGTTAGAAGATGTCTCTAACGGATTTCCTTCCATGGAAAATGTCAAATATAGTAGACAGTTCTCTCAACCTGTTCAAGCAACTTCTTGAGTAACGAGGAACTCATATCAGTTTAGATAACAAGTGCCACCATCGGGCGAAGTGTAGATAGCAACCGTTGTCAAAATGTAGATATGAACGGGTCTAGGTATGGTGTCACAAGTGTAGGGCAAATTGTAGATGGGAACCAGGGGCAGTGAAAATGCGGGAAAAAATCCAGTTTTGAGTTAAAGTGCGGAAAAGAAATTCAGTTTGAGTTGAAATGTGGAAAAGAAATTCAGTTTAAACTGAAGTGTGGAAAATAAATTCAGTTTCAGTCCATACACAAATCCATATTGAGTTGAAATAGCAGAAAAGAATATAGTTTGAAGCAAAGCATGAAGTTATGCGCACAAATCCAAGTATTCCGAAGAAAAGAAATTCAATCGCAAGCGTCTACTTGGACGTGATCCAGAACCCCCTACATACAACTGACCGACTGAAAAGTTATCATCATGTATGAGATTTGTAAATTATTCAATCGTCATTGGTAACTTTTTGTGAAAATAATGTTTGAATAATGCTATCGTATTACTTGTGAATATACATACATTTTAGCGTAAAATATACTGTCACGGATACGTAACACACATATATATCATGATTGTCAATGGTAAAAATATCTATGTTATATAAAACTTATGAGCTCGGACGGACATCTTACTCTCTGTCATTTTATTAGACTTCTTCATACGCTCCATATCGACTACTTGTTAACCACCCTGTGTGATTTGTATGTGATCGGAGTCTAATAGCAATTGTACATTATGCCAGTTATGTGCCTACAGATAGGTCAGCACATCCGATGTCTGCGATGCTTTTTATTTACTAAGGCAGCTTCCCTAGGTCTTACATCAGTCGCCTCTTACGACATGCTTTGTAGGTCGCAGTGGTACTATTCTTTGCTTCCCTTACAAGCTCTGGTACCACATGACCATTCTAAACACAAACTAACAACTGCATAAGAAGATTAGAAACTTGAAATCTACTGTACATTCTGTATGTCACTACGCCTCGAGGCGGGAGTTGGAGAAAATGCAAACAAAATGGGGAGAGATCTAGAAAAGATGGCCTTGGTTGCGGACTTATGTCTCCCTAGGGGCAAAGAAGACTTATGTCTCCCTAGGGGTGAAGAAGAAGACTATGTATGTGTTGCCTGGGGCCCACAGGCGAAGCAAAGAATAGTAACACTACGTCCTATAAGGCATGTCATAAGAGGCGACAAGTAGGTGTCTAGAGAAGCTACCCTAGTAAATAAAAAGCGTTGCATGTAAATAAAAAAATTGGATGTGCTGACCTACTTGTAGACGCATAACTGGCATAACGTACAATCGCTCTTGGGCTCAGATCACATACAAATCTTCGATCACTTGTTAACCACCCTGTGTGATTTGTATGTGATCTGAACCTAAGAGCGATTGTACGCTGCGACAGTTATGCGTCTACAAGTAGGTGAGCACATCCGATTTCTGCGTTGCTTTTTATTTACTATAGCAGCTTCCCTAGGTCCTACATCAGTCACCTCTTACGATATGCTTTGTAGGTCGCAGTGGTACTATTCTTTGCTTCCCTTACGGCCCCGGCACCACATGGGCGACATACAAATCACAAAAAGGGGTTTAACAAGTGGTCAATATGAAGCGTAAGAAGAATTCTTGAAACAAATAACCAATTAACTACTTCATAAGAAGATTAGCTATTTGAAATACTCTGTACATTTTGTTTGTAACTATCAACATGTTTAGCCTGGCCATAGCGGCAACAGCCTAGGAAAGCTACCCTAGTAAATTAAAAGCTTCGCAAAAATCAGATGTGCTTGCCTACTTGTAGGCGTGTAACTGGCACAACGTTTAATCGCTCTTAGGCTCAGATCACATACAAATCACAAAAAGTGGTCAATATGGAGCATACAAAGAAAAATTCTTGAAACAAATGGATAAGACCATCATGGAAGGAAGCATACCGGCAAAGAGAAGAAGAGGAAGACCCCGGAGATGGATTCAGGATGTATCTGAAGGTTTCAACATGACGACTGCAGAGGTAAGACATCTGGCCTATGAGAGAAATTCCAGAGGACTGTTGGGGTGGCAAAGTTCTGCTCAGGACAAGCTATTTGATGACGATAAGATTAGCTACTTGAAATATACCATACATTTTGTTTGTCAATATCAACATGTTTCATGCATAATCTACATTCCATTTTTATTATTGTTTTTAAACAGTCCATTTCGTTCGGTGTTCTGTGTTGCGGTGGCTCGCAAGGGGGATCAGAGACTAGTGACACTGTGACCTACAAGGCATGTCGTAAGAGGCAGCCGGGTAGGGGCCTAGAGAAGCTATCGCCCGCGTGCCCAGCGTGTTCGTAGCGCGTTGGACTACGGGTGACTAGTCCTCTGTAAGTGCGGGTTCAACTCCAGGGACTGGCAGAAAAGCTACAGGTTCCCCAGATTTACGGTGTTCGTGGCACCGAGCAAGAGCTTTCAGCTCTAGTGCTTCTGGATAGAAAAAAATAAAAAAAGGAAAGCTATCCTAGTAAATAAAAAGGGAATGTCACAGAAATCGGATGTGCTGGCCTACTTGTAGGCGCATAATTGGCACAACGTACAACCGCTCCTAGGCTCAGATCACATAGAGTGGTTTAACAAGTGGTTGATAAGCATTCGAAGAAAAAACAGTCCATTTCAAATTTAGATGCAGAATCCTCCCCATTCAGGGTTCAAACTAATATTGTGGATGAGAAGCGTCTGGCCGAATGTATTAGAGCATGGCTTCCATGCTGGAGACCTGTTTCCAATTCACAGTAATGTCAGAGTGGTTACCGGGGCCCAAATTTGTGGTGTCAAGAAAAGAGGAGGGTTGGTTGAAATCGGATGCATGTATCTGCTAGGGAATGCTAACCCGAAACGGATGCACCAGGCCATAAGGCGGATAACATGGTGCAACGACCCTTCATAATGCGGAATGGGATAACGGATTCTTCGGTCGCCAATCTGCCTCCGAGATTTAGCCACGCAGTAAGAATGTCAAACCTACCATCACGGGGGTGGTCAAAACTTACTGCAGGAAGAGGTTGGCACAAACGGGAAACAGAAATCATTTGAATTATATCCTACAGAGCTACCCCCAGTATGCAGACTTGAGAAGAAAGAGGTGGCCCACTCACACCAGCGTCTAAGACAAACTATATGGCGTGGCTGATAATCTGAGGCAGACGACTGCCTTTATTAGAGAATCCAAATTCCCAATCTAGTGAGAAGTAGAAGAAGAATTCACGGTAAGGCCAAGAATTTTTTCTATTTTTGGGCATAAATGGAAAATCCTAACCTGAACAGCTTTGCGGCGCATGCACTAGCCATGCGGCCATTAAATTCTCCAGGCTCTCGTCCCAGACTGCCCCTAAAAGTGCAGTACTACAGGCAGTAACGAAAGTTTTTTAAATTAAAATGATTGATACATTGCACTGCTTCTAATTTTGCGATGTCAATGTGTGCGTTTGTAGTCTGAGATAGTTTCTACATATCAGTTGAGATTTTCTATGAGAAAATAAATACGATGATTTGAGAGCAACTGAGAATCACATCTGCTGACGAATAATAAATACTGTGTGTTTTGTTTAAGCACTTGGGAGGAGAGAGGCCATCTTAATTAGAATCATACTTCCCCCAGCTGTACGGAGGGATGGAGTCCCTAAAAACAACCGCAGAATTTCTGAGGAAATCTGGTACATAAGTCTAAGCAGTGATCATGAGAGAGGGAGCAATACTTCTCCCAACAAAAATATCCTAAATTAGAGAAAAACTTGTTTTGTTTCTTACAAATATGTAGATTGTGTAATCATGGAAAATATCAGAATAAATGTAATTTTATAACCAACAGAAACAGACTTCATATTTATATGTGTTTGCATTGCAGGATAGAGCGGTATGGAGAAATTACTTGCAGGCCCTATGAAATAGTTCAAAGAAGTATACATGCTCTTTATCATCTGTTGGGGGGGACTGAGCACTTATGTGTCTGCCTACAGTGCTATAACGTGGTTCTATAACAAATTTGAACAAGACAGATTCTAGTGAACCAAGCAAGAGGTTAAAAAAAGACGCTGGCAATGGATAGGACACACTTTGGTGAAAACCTGAGGGGAATATAACAAGAAGGGTTCTATATAACAAGAAGGGGAATATAACAAGAACTTGTTCGTTGTAGGCCGTATAACGTCGAGAGGAATTATTATTATTGTCTACTTCCAATGCTCCATATCGGCGACTTGTTAAACCACTCTCTGTGATTTTTTATGTCATCTGAGTCTCTCTCTCTATCTCGATCGCTCTTTTATGCCATTTTGATCATTCTAGAGATATATATAAACAGCCAAGAGCATTTTTTTCATCACATCTTCTGTACCATTTGCAGCTCTGGTGCTTGTCCTTCGGTAGCATGTCAGATTTCAACCAGCGTTTACTGGGTTCGCTCTATGTTAGCCGTTGACCGTCCCCAGTCGACCTGCAAGGCAGCAGGTAGATCTGAGTCTAAGAGGGATTGGAAATTGTACCAGTTATGCGCCTATGAGTAGTGATTTCTGTGACGTTTTTTATTTACTAGGGAGCTTCCTAAGTCTCTACCTCAGTCTACAACATGTTTTGTAAGTCGCAGTGTTACTATTCTTTGCTCCCTTTGCGAGCCCCAGCAACACGGACGACATTTTCTTCTTTGAACGCTCCATATCAACGACTTGTTTAACCACTCTTTGTGATTTTTATGTGATCTGATCAGTTAACCCTTTCGCTGCTACATACTTTCTGAAGGCTGAGCTAAAAATAGCTACTCTTTGTTTCTAGGTCACAAACGTGAATGTACGCCTATAGCAGTGGCAGTAGCAATGTATAACGTGTAACACGTCTTTAGCCCACAGAGGAGAGATAATAACAGACGTGTTAATGCGTCTTTAGAAGTGAATGGGTAAAACGTATATATACGTCCTTAGCAGCTAACGGGTTAAGTTACTGGTTTTGATGACAGACAGAATAACGAAACGATCGATGAAGAAATTGTCAAATCATATAATAAAGTGCATACTTAATCCTCTCTCTATTACATATACATATATATACATCTAGTAAAGATATCAGCATAATGTGATAACAAACAGGTAATTACATCAATCAAGCTCAAGTATAAACAATAACATATGAAATAAAATTTAACATAACATAACAACTTTAATATCAACAATCATAACAAATTGTTTATTCTCTCTCTCTGCCTTTTTAACCCAGATTTTGGCATTATCTCCTGCAGCTCCCCCAGCTCTTCTTTATATTGTTGATCTCTGCCTCCAAATCTTGTCTCCCTTCTTCCGCTGTCCCTCGAGTTCCAAGAAAGGACCCTTCTTGTTATATTCCCTCAGGTTTTCACCAAAGTGTGTCCTATCCATTGCCAGCGTCTTTTTTTAACCTGGAGGTTCACTGGAATCTGTCTTGTTCAAATTTGTTATAGAACCACGTTAAAGCACTCTGGGCAGACACATAAGTGCTCAGTCCCCCCAACAGATGATAAAAAGCATGTATACTTCTTCGAATGCTTCATATAGACCAAGTGTCCTTCCTTCCTTTCGTTCGTTTGAAATATTGTCTATATATTCAAAGTTGTCTCTTGTATAAAATTCAGTCTTTTGTAGTTCACAGAGGTTCATGTGGTTTTATACAGACCACTTGTTAAACCACTTTTTGTGTGTGATCTGAGCCTAAGAGCGATTGTACGTTGTGTCCGCTATGCACCTACAAGTAAGTCAGCACATCCGATTTCTGTGATGCTTTTTATTTACTAGGTTAGCTTTCCTAGGCTCCCTACCTCAGTCGCCTCTTACGACATGCCTTGTAGGTTGCAGTATGCTTTGCTTCTGTTGCGGACTTAAGAAGCACACAGAGTATGCATACTGATGGTTTCTGTGACCCGCTGGTTAAGCACGCTACTTTCTCTGCCCCAACGTGTAAGTTTAAGGTAACCCTGAAGCAACTAATTCTACCAGTGATATTGTTTCCTTGATGCTGACCCTGACACAATGCTGACCCTGACACAATGCTGACCCTGACGCAATGCTGACCCTGACGCAGTGATGCAAAACAGGGTTAGAGAAAAAAGATGTTTCTTTGACGCTGCACTGTGATGCAAAACAGGGTTAGAGTCAGTGATGGCTCGTCATTAAGGGCCAGTGAGGCCGGGCCCCACCAAAATAATGTATAATGTGTAGTTATTATTCTATACGTTAAAATATAGCAGCTAAAAACCATGATTTATCCGGGACAAAAATGATCACGAGCCGCCACTGGTTAGAGTAAAGCTGTTCTTTGACGCTGCACTGTGATGCAAAACAGGATTTGAGTCAAGCTGTTCTTTGACGTTGCACTGTGATCCAAAAGAGGATTCGAGTAAAGCTGTTCTTTGATGTTGTACTATGATACAAAACAGGATTGGAGTAAAGCTGTTCTTTGACGCTGCACTTTGATCCAAAACAGGATTTGAGTAAAGCTGTTCTTTGACGTTGCACTGTGATGCAAAACAGGATTTGAGTAAAGAAGAAAATGAAGATGTTTCCTTGAAGTAATACTTCATCAAAGTATGGTTTTACTTTTACTATCGTGCATTCTGATGAAGCTTGTTTTTATCAGCTTCTGATACACACTCATTACTTCATACATTTATCAGCCTCCCAGACACACTCATTACTTCATACATTCATCAGCATCTAAAACACTCATTACTTCGTACATTTATCAGCTTCTGAGACACACTCATTATTTCGTACATTTATCAGCATCTAAAACACACTCATTACTTCATATCGAAATAGGGGGGAGACTGCAGTAAAACTTGGTAAATAGCGAAACACGTACAAACAAAGTACTATAGTTTTACAAAATACAGAAACATCATTAGATAAATTTGCATGTTGCCGTTATTGTCCATTTGTAAGTGTTCTCTATAATTCGTCACTCCTGTTGTGTCGTTTGCTTGATAAAGGCCTTTTGGTGAAACGTTGCTGTTTATCGTCACTGTTTCTGTATTTTGTAAAACTATAGTACTTTGTTTGTAGCTGTTTCATTACTTCATACATCCTTTAACTCTTTCAACCATGTCAACCTATACCAAAGGAACACATTCATTACTTCATTTAGTTCTTTGTTGTTGTTGTTGTTGAACCCCCCAGGAAGTATGAGTTTTGACCCTTTTATCTATAGTGCGTTGGGGAGAGTACCTGGCTTTCTTGCAGACCCAGAAATTTCTAACAACTCTAGGCGCGTAGTACTATGTTTTGATTGATTGAACCATCATCACTGCACTTTGGTGAGTTACCATATGTGCTCCAATCTCTTTCTTACACAGGAAGATCTCAGCGGCAGTGCACGAACTCTGTAGCATCAGCAAGGGCTATGCTTAGTTCTGCAGAGACTCCTACTAAGGTAGGGTCTAGCCGTCACCACTGCAGCATCCTCTCATTTCAAGCGCAGTAGACACTCTAAAATGCCCTAGAGTGGTTACCGGGGCCCAAATTAGGGGTCTAAAGAATAGAACCACCGTTACCTGTCACGCATGTCGTTAGAGGTGACTAAGAAGGTTGAGCTTGGGGTTAGCTACCCCACCCCGTAAAAATCACTAGATAGCTGCAGAAACCAGAACCAAGAAAATTCATAGCTTGCCAGCCGAGAAGGAAGGACCTCGCAAGGAGGGACTCATGACAAGAAAATGAGGAAATAGTGCAGAGATCTCAAAAAGATTGTCTTAGATAGACAGGCTTGGAAGGTCTTGGTTGTGGACATATGCCTTCCTAGGGACGAAGGGTAGTGCAGAGATCTGTAAAAGATCATCTTAGATAGACGGGCTTGGAAGGTCTTGGTTGTGGACGTATGCCTTCCTAGGGACGAAGAGTGATGAAGAAGATGCTCTAAAAATATCACTTATTGATCACAAGGGTCAACCTGCTTGTGATTATAGTCCAAATAGCCATTTATTTAACTCTTTCAACCCTGTCAACCTTTACCATAGGAACACATTCCCCTGAGCAAAAACTGCACACAAAGTAGTAGCGTCATGTTAACAATATTAGTGACTTGTGTACAACTAAAGTAAGTTCTCTTATAACTTTTATTGAATTCATTATCTCCGGGTATACTTACAGAAGACTAGCATCTATCAAATATACTGTTATACATGAAGTAGGATACACCATCTAGCCCTCACACTCTCCCTTCATGAACTTGAGTCTGATATTTCTCGGCTCTCTCATTAAAGTTTGTTTTAGGGTTCCCTAGGGAATTCTTTCTTTTTTTGAGACATTTGCCTTCCATTTCAAATTCCCTTTTGTGATTCTTTGATCATTTCTTCTCAGAGTATGCCCAACATATCTCAATCTTCTCTTTCTTATAACAGTTGCTGAACAGACACCTACACAGACTAAAACTAGTTCCGTCACCCACATATGCATGTGAACAAACAGCACACACATTCTGCAAGATTGTCACCTGATGAATCGACTGCAGAAAGAACACTGACCAACAGAGACAGACATCAACACAAAGCTGTTTGGAAGCCTTGATGAACTAACAAATACAACAACATACATCCAGAGAACCGGACTCGTGTGGACATTGAACATCAGCGAACAAGAAAAAGATAACAGTTGTTACTAATCGTTAACCAGCCATTTCCTGATTTCATCCCTTCTCCCAAATTCGTTCCATTCTATTTTCATTATTTTTCGCAGACATCTATTTTCAAAATCATTAAACTTTCTTTCTATATCTTTAGTCATTTTCCAACTATCGCTGGCATATGTTAGATTGAAACAACATTTTCCAACTCTCTGTGGCATATGTTAGAATTTATATAACATTTTCCAACTCTCGCTGGCATATGTTAGAATTGATACATTTTCCAACTCTCGCTGGCATATGTTAGAAGTGATACAACATTTTCCAACTCTCGCTGGCATATGTTAGGATTGATACATCATTTGAATTGAACATTCGTAATTTAGCTTTAATGTAAACATATTTACTTGATAAAGATTTGCCTAAATACAAAAAACATCACAAACTATCAACTGCATCAGTTTTGTAAACTATAAAAACATATAGAATGGATGTGATAAGTGGTTAACAATGCATGGTTCCATTCCACGCACAAGCACACTTCAGTCTACCCAGTTCACAAAAATTGGAGCCTGATGCAGGGAAAGGTAGATAAGCAACAATCGCAAAAGATGGACTTTAGAAATAACAGATGCAATGAAAAAGGCTATGAAGCGCACATAAAAGCCAGTTGTAGAAATCTTTTCTTATCCTGATGCTGTGAGGCCAAACATGAAGGAGAAAGATAGACCCATACATGGTACAATAAGAGAGCCGTGGTAGCGTAGTGAACTCGCTTCTCAAGGCTGGTGGTCCGGGTTCAACTCCGCAGTGTGCGTGGAATTTTCCTGGCTCTCAGGTCGACCCAGCCTCAACTGGGTACCAGACATGCTCTGGGAAAGTAAAGACGGCCGGCGTGATGCTGACCACATCACCCATTGTGTGCCGACGGTCAATGAAAATACAGGCCTAACACTGTATTGCCCTATATACCACAAGGTATGAAAAGGTTAGAAAAAAAAAATGGTACAATAAAAGTCACATAGAACAATGAAGACTAATGAGAAGAAATCAGAAAACAGTTCAGGCTGTCTTTGCTGTATGGAGCGGAGACACGAAGAACAACTAAAGGATAACACCAAAAAGTTGCAGACATTCATCAATAGATACCTGCGCAGGATACTCCATCTACGATGGTATGACAGGACCACAAACAGGGAACTGTGAGATATAGCATGACAACGGCAGGTGGAACAAGAGATAAGGAGAAGAAGGTGGTGATGGATAGGACACACACTGAGGAAACAAGTTCTCTGATGGAACCCCCCAGGATAATAAGAGGTAGGTAAAGACACAGGAACACCTGGCAGCGGGAGTTGGAGACGAAACGCAAGAAAATGAGGAGAGAGTGGAGAGATCTGGAAAATATTACCTTGAATAGGCAGGCTTGGAAGACCTTGGTTGCGGATCTATGCCCCCCCCTGGGGTAAAGAAGATCTATGCAGTGATAAGCAGAACAAGATTGAACACAATTGATAAGCCTAAAATCCAAAAATTCTCATGAAAAATATATTTAACTTGGATACTGATGAGCACCTATAATGCAGTTATACCAGAAATGTTTGTTTCATTTTGAATCTTGAACATCATCAGGTTGTCAGGAATTACAAACACTTCAAGTCTGTCAATCATTCAAGTGTAGCACAATAGTCAATCATTCAGGCGTATGACAACTGTCAATCATTCAGAGAGCTGTCCAATCATTGAGGCATCTGTGTATGTTGTCTTAGCGCTGTCCATCATCCAATAATGAAGGGCAATGAGATAGCGGATGCGCTGGTGAGCCATGCTGCGCTGGTGAGCAATGCTGTGATCGAGAGTGGACCTTCTGTGTACACGGGTGATGTCATCTGTGCTCTAAGGGAGAATACAAGCTCTGAAGATTTCAACAAAGATCGAGTCTTCTGTGGACACGTGTGATGTTATCGGTGCTCTAAGGGAGAACATGTGCTCTGAAGATTTCACGAAGATATGGGGTATTCTCTGTCTCTGCACGGGTTGTGCATACCGATGAGTGCTGCGGTACAGGGGGCCATGGGAGAGGCCCCAGTGGATGTATTGACCAGCACAGATCGTGAGTTATTAGTGTAAACACACCGAGATACATGCTTCGGAGGAGATCGGATCAATTATGGGCATGTCCGATGACTCGAATGAACAATGTCCATCGTTCATACATGTGACAAATGTCCATCATTCAAGTGTGTGATGTGACGAAGTGTCCATCATGGAGGTGTGTCATGTGTGTGGTGATAAACTGTCCATCATGGAGGTGTGTATCGTGACCAAATGTCCATCATGGAGGTGTGTGTCGTGACAAATTGTCCATCGTGGAGGTGTGTCGTGACGAACTGTCCATCATGGAGGTGTGCGACAGCTGTCCAATCACCGAAGTATCTGTGTGTGCATTAATCCCAGTGCTGCACAGCATTCAGAACATGGCCCACACCTTCTACTGAATCATCACTTAACATCGGTTCCACCAACTGTTTAACCTTTTCAGCAACAATTTATTCTTCACTAACATCAACTTCTACCACAACATCCCCATTATCACTCTGAAAGATTAACATCTGCACTTACAGGAACATGTTCACTTAACACACTTGAACTATTAACTGTGTCTATTTCCTCTAGCGGCGTAACTAACGCTGCACTCTGAACCTCACTGCCGTTGGGTCCGCTAACATGCGGGTTACTTAACTGAGCAGTAATATCACCATTTGATGCAATCATATCAGGACTACTAACAACAATTTGATCACTAAGTTCGTTATGGTTGAATTCATGCAAAACAACAACATTACTTAGGTGATTAATCTCTGGGGCGATATCACCATTCAGTCCGGCTGGATCCGGGCTAAAATATGACGAACTGCCTGACCAGACCGAGTTGGAACCATTAATGATTGAGGAACTATAACTCCTACTACTCTCGCTGCAGCTTTGAGACTCGATACTACTACTACTACTACTAGAACTACTACTACTACTAGAGCTACTACACTGTGACCTATTTTCACTACTGCTACTTTCCGTCTCCTCACTGCTTTCATGTCCGTCTCCATTGTCTTGAAATTCGATAGAAGCGTTAATTCTTCGATTGTGTCCATCACGGACATGTATGTTATCAACTTCTGAAGAATTTAAAATGCTGTCGTCATAGTTCGTCATGAAACTGTAGTTTGAATATGTTCGTGTTGATGAGACGTATGGAGAGTCGGAGGTTGTGTACGGATAACTGATATGATCATACATATGACTTGCATAAGGCCCTCGTCTCAGACCTGTGAATTGTGGGTGATCACAAAGTGATTTGTCAGTGTTTCCACACTCCTGGCAGACATCTCGAACATCTAAATCTTCACCGATAACAATATTTGGAGTTTGTCTGTTGTCTCCTTTAGTGAACAGAATCAGCGAACGAAAACCTGCAATAATATAAAAAAAAAAAGAACAATATCAGAAAATGTAATCATTCTGTGAGCGAATGATATAAAGGAAGACTGCAGTAAAACTGGATCAAATGTGAAACATGTAATAAAGTATAGCAGTTTTGAAAATCGTGGTATATCCTTTATATCAGCGGTTCTCAAACTTTGTATTACAGCGAACCCCCTTTTAAATATATTGAGCTGCAGCGGACCGCAAATGTTTCTTTATATGAAAATTTTCTAGCGATGGAGTTATTATTACACCACACCAACAGTCAAGCTGGCTCCAATTTTTCAGACTGTGGGAAACTTCAAACGATCTTTCATTTTGTCCTGTCAGACATTTAGACTCCGGTCTGGTCCGGGTCCTTTGATTTCGCAGCGGTACTAGTTTACCACTGTTTTTATATTTTATTTTTATGTTTGAAATGTCAAAGATCATAATATTTATTAAAGCGCTTGAGTACCCCATATTAATACCTAGCGGACACCCAGTGGTCCGCGGACGTCAGTTTGGGAAACGTTGCCTACAGGTTGTCACCATCTACCACAGTAAACAAGTCGTTCATATTCTAGGTACCATTTATACCTTCAGTAATTTTTCGTTGCTTTTTGAAGTTATATTTTTGAATGAAAATCATGGCATACCCTTTACAAGACGTTGCTATCAACCACAGTAAACGAGTCGATTTTCTAGGTACAACTTATATACAGTCAGTAGTTTACCATTGATTTCTGAATGGTGAGGTCTATTTTTAATGAATTTCGTGGACAGCAACAAATGCACTCCATCGTCTCTATTCTTGGTAGTCCATTGTATTGTATCCAGCTATGGTTAATTTCAGTTCTTGTTCTACAGTTCTCCAGCAGGTCCTTTCGGTCATCCGTGTTTTCATTTAACCTCTGGTGTCCATCTCAGTGTAGTTTTCGTGTCAGGGTCTGCCTCCATGCATATCACATGCCTGATCCATCTCCATCGTCTCTTTTGGATGATAGTGCTCATACTCTCTTGCTGACAGTTCTTGGTTAAAGATATTTAGCCTAAATAAATACACATAAGATCTTTCAGAGGCAAGTTGTATGGAAGGAAGGCGGAGAAAATCATAATGAAAGATAATCACAATATAGATGGAGACTGCAGTAATGCCGAAGCACGTAATAACAAAGTACTGTAGTTTGACAAAATACAAAAACAATGACAACATACAGCAACGCTTTGACCAAAAAGGCCTTTATCAAGCAAACGATGCAACAAAAGTAACGAATGTCACAAAACAATCAGATATGTACATTGTCATTGTTTTTGTCAAACTACAGTACTTTGTTATTGTGTGTTTCGCTAATGAAAGATAACAAATTGGACTTGTAGAACATCAAACATACAATATCTGTCTGCCACTCACCCTTTGATTTGGCAACGTACACGATGACCTCACATTTGATAAATCCGATGGACAGCAGGTAATGTTTGAAACCCTCTGGCTTTAATTTGATTGACTGATATATCCCAAAGAGTTCAGACTGTGGATTGGAGTCAAAACATCATGGTTAAATTGATAAATATATATGGAATCCAATTTACACAACATTGGATTTCATCCACATTACACAATGACTGATGTTACCCACATTGATAATAATAGCCATCTATCGCAAACGATGACAACAGCTCAGACATGTGCTGCTGCACCTCTCTGGTGTGCGGAGGCGACTGTAGAGTCAAATCACATGACCACGGTTAGACATGTGGATGTTGTATGTCCTTTCGCGCTGCTCGTTTTTGCTGTGCCTCAACGGCACGATGATTCTCAGCTATGTGAACTCCTCTTGTGTTGTTACAGCGCCACATTGGGCGATCTTGCGCCAGGGATTCCCAGCATGTGGTGTCTATATCAAAGCATTTCAGAGACACTTTAAGAGTGTAAAGCGTTTTTTCGGTCCACCAGTTCAACTTCTGCACTTTTGAGCACGCCATACATAAACTGTTTTGGCATGTGTTTATCAGGCATCCGAGCAACATGACCGGCCCATCTCACTTAAGCATTCTGCAACAGTGTGTTGAGGTTTAGGATTTTTGCTCTTATGAGGACTTCTGTTCCTGAAATTTTGTCCTGCAAGTTTACTTTAGTATTCTGCGTCGACAGCTTGTGTGGAAGTGGTTTAGACTTCTGATATGTTTGCTATACACTGTCCATTACACAACGGCTGATATCCACATTACACAACGGCTGATATCCACATTACACAACAGCTGATATCCATATTACACAACAGATGTTATCCACATTACACAAAGGATGATGTTAACATGAAGCACTAGCCTAAGAACCTGCAGCACTAGCCTAAGAACCTGCAGCACTAGCCTAAGAACCTGAAGCACTAGCCTAAGAACCTGAAACACTAGCCTAAGAAATGGAAGCACTAGCCTAAGAAACGGAAGCACTAGCCTAAGAACCTGGAGCACAAGTCTAAGTATCGAGTCCATTAGCTGCTTCTTTTTTGAACGCTCCATATCGACCACTTGTCAACCACTCTGTGTGAGTTGTATGTGATCTCAGCCTAAGAGCGATTGTACGTTGTACCAGTTATGCACCTACAAGTAGGCCAGCACATCCGATTTCTACACTGCGTTTTATTTATTAGGATAGCATCTCTAGGGCCTACATTAGTCGCCTCTTACGACATGCATTGTAGGGTGCAGTGGTACTATTCTTTGCTCCCATTGCGTCCACTAGCAACTACGCTACGGCAGCTCTCTTTACACTAAACAAACTAAACAAAATAGAATTTCTTTACACAACTAAACATTTAGCAAATCGGTCTTTCTGTTTCCTCACCAAAACAAAAGGCTAATACTAATGATATGTTATGCGATCGACGTCATGGCACATTGGGCATTCCCATGCATGCTCTGTCCTCCACTGCAACAGCCATCCCAAAGTCCATTTGCCCACAGTACCCATGAGAAGTTGATTGCTATATCTTCTCTCTCTACCACGAAGACGCTACTGTCTGGCATGTTCAAACTTAACGCCTAATTCTCGAACTCATTCCAGTGTCTGAGACTTGCCCATGTCACATAATTGAGAGCGTACCGCATTGATGATATCGACTCTGTCCATGCTTCTGTCCGCTTGAGTCAGGGCACTGTTTGCACAAAGGTCAGCACGCTCGCCACCCTGCACTCCAGCATGTCCAGGCAGGCTACTACTAATGATACACTCTACAGAAATAAACTTTGCAGAATCATATATCCGACACATTTTTCACTAAATTCAACCTTGAACCAGGTTTAAACTTACCGATAGCTTTGCTCGTTTTCTGTACGTTGACCAGGGCTGGGGTTCAAGGATCAATCTACCACCTGGTCGCAGCTGTCGGAAAATTTTCTTGAAGAAGAGCTTCAGACCATCGTCACCGTTGTTCAGATGGATCCATTTGGTGATTGAAAGTGCTAGTATTGTATCAAACTCTTCCTTCTGTAAGTTCAAAACCTCCTCACTGCCAGGAACATAGTTGCCCTGTTTGAAAAGTAAATAATACAACTTAGAATTCGCTGCAATAAATTCAAGCGCTGGTCTCTATGGCGTAGAGGTTAGGTGCTTGCCTCTTATTCCAAAGATACTCGGTTCGCTCCTTCATGGAGTCATCTAAATATTTTTAGAGATCCTTGATCTCAGTGTAGGTGAGATCGAGTACCCAGACCTATCGGAGACAGATGATAAAATGTAGGTTAAATTTGATCGCGTAAAAGAACCCATGGCAGTTCAAAATTGAAAAGAGCAGGCTGGAAAGCCGCTGCCTGGGCAAAATTCAGATTCAAAATAAAATTCCTCCAAAATATCTTCACCATCTTCAAAATTACATCAGGGACCCTCGCCGGTGCTACTGAGTTTGTGCACTGTCACTGAGATCTTCCTGTGTAAGAAAGAGATCGGAGCACATTGGTTACTCACTGAAGTGCAATGATGATGGTCCTATCAATCAATAACTTGGTTCCCTCCCAATAGTATCCCCACTGTGTAGTTGGTGGGAGCGCTTGAGTATCCCAGTGACCCAGAGAGCTATGTCAGAGGTAGTATTGCTGCGTGTAGGTTTAACCATGCCGAACACATTTTCGAACGCTCCATATCAACCACTTGCGAAACAACTCTTTGTGATTAGGAATTTGATCTGAGTCTAAGAGCAATTGTGCGAGTTATGCACCTACAAGTAGGCCAGCACATCTGACTTCTCCTATACTTGTTATTTACTAGGGTAGCTTCACTAGACCCCTACCTTAGTCGTCTCTTATGACATGCCATGTAGGTTGCAGTGTTACTATTCTTTGCTCCTTTGAGAGCCCCGGCAACACACAGGCGAATTCAGCTTATAATTGACTTCAATAGCTTGGTTCCCTCCCAATGGTGTCGTCGTCGTTTCCCCCTTTCCAAAATCACTAGACTGATTCAATGTCAATTTTAATCTACATTAACTGGTGTATCGGGCAAATGGACGCTAATGAATTTGTATAGACGGAGATCAGAGCACATATGGACACGTTTGGAGTGCTATGATGATAGTCCGAACAGCGAGTCACACGCAAACAGACAAACACACAGTTTAACGTACTATGACCTGAGACACAAATTACACTGAGAGATTAGCAAGTTGTTATCACAGCGCAAACACAAAGAAAAACAAGACATTACACAGGGAAGTTAATGCGTAGTTGTGTAGAGAATGAAAAGAAAGTCATACACAGGGAAGCTAATAAGATATAGAGAACCGCCCGAGTGGTTACCGGAGCCCAAATTTGGGTGTAAAGAATAAAACCAGTTACCTGTCACGCATGTCGTAAGAGGTGCCTAAAGAGGTTGGGAGTGTGGCTATCTACCCACACTGTAAAAACACGAGATGGCTACAGAACGGAGAGCAAACCGAGTAAACGTTGGCTGAAACCGGACACATCGCCGAAGGATAGGTACCAGAGCTCCAAATGGTGCTGAAAATGTGACGCAGAATACAGCAATGCTAAGGCTGCAGGAATCAGATTTCCACATGAATAGAATTTATGGGGAGGTCTGGTACATCGGTCTGGGCGGTGATCGCGAGAGATGAGAACAAAAAGTACTGCACAGAGGAGGATTAGCGTAATGCGTAACCATTCACTTATAGACTCTGACACAAGAGGGTTGTGGGTTTAACCTCATACTCAACGTTCCACATGCGAGGAAAGGAATTGGCCCTCCTACCTCCTGCACTCTTGGCTCTAGAAACCTGAAGTAACAGGCACTAACTTTACAGTCGGAAAAGGATACGGGAAATTATCTATATTATATTAGAGAGAATGCTAAGAAAATCCTACACTGAGAAGTTAATAAGATCTTGTGACCTGACTTATTCCTCTTCACTCCTCGAGGAGCATAGGACCTCAACTGTTGTACGTAACTTTTATTGGTCTCTGGATGTTTTCTTTATGGCCTCCTAAAATAGTCCAGCCCCCTCAGTTCCTCAAGAAGACTCCATCTCCAGGTTCGTTTACGTCATCCCCTTTTCTGTTTTCCTTGCGGTTCATCTCAAGTATTTGTCTAGGGACACTTGACTGTGTCTTCGTATGCATGATGCACTGCCATTTTCTCCTCTTAACCTGGGTCATCATGGGTTCCTGTTCTTATCCACAGGTCTGTGTTTGCAATTCTGTCATACCATCTCAGTTTGAGAATACGCCAAAGACATTAGGTGACAAAGGTCTGAATCTTATTTAGTTCTGTTAACTAACTAGTCTTTGCTTCTTCTGCGATCTCTGGTCATGCACTTAATTTACCGTAGACCACAAACTGGGCAGTCAGCTTCAGGTCTGTCAGGTTTCCCAAAGCTTAGTTTTTAGGCTAGTGAGCCGCGACAGAAGTCACCTAGAGTAGGGCGACTCCAGACAAACCCAGGAAGACAGATCTCATCAGTAGGTAACTGCAACTGTCTAGAGAACAAACTCTGAAAAAATTTCCTTTGAAACAGAATGTGTCAGTCTTTATTGGCGAGGGGGGAATCAACACATACGAATGACTCAATGGCCATGCGCAACTAACTAGTCTCATAATTAAGTTTGAGCACAGCTTCACATTAATTTGCATTGGAATAATTATGGAATAACACTACACACTATAACCAAAGCTAAACCAACGAAGACCTCAAGCGCACTACCCTGTTTATGACACATATCGGAGTAGTCGCATAGCAGAAGCTGATTGCAGATGAATTTGCCACTCAGGAGGGCTGGAATTCTCCCCCCCCATGATACATAAAATGAATAAAGTTAACTTACCTGCAAGAACAAAACATTGTTTGGAAAATTGGAAGATAATCCCATTAGTGGATGAGCTTCTAGTGGACCTCTTGTCATTTCAAATACACTCGGACACTTGACTGAATCATTCCTTCGCAGACTCAGCATATGTCTGATATTCTGTCGAGCTGCCTGAATAAGTTTTGCATCGATGTCCATCCCAAGAATTCTGTGCGGCTGGAAGTGCTCCGCGACTGCCAAAGTAATATGACCTACATTACAACCAATGTCAAGGACATCTTTGCCCTTGAACCAGGACACATCAAAGTACTGAAGACGGGGATCTGGCACATGATCTGTGTTTCTATAGCCATAATATCTGTTGTAATTTCCCATAGTAAATTTTGGCTTTTCTGGGAATTTTGTAGGTTCATTCATACCAGCTTTGCCTTTTCCTCCGCTCAATTGTCGCCGGAATTTTCTTTCTGGGCTTGTACTTATTGATCTTGATCTTCTGCTAACTGGAGGAACTAGTTTGATAGGAGTTACTGGTTTGGTAGGTGGAACTTGCTTGTTGGGTGGAACTGGTTTAGTAGGAGGAACTAGCTTGGTAGGTGGAACTGGTTTGGTGGGCGTCAGTACAATGTCAATAGCTTTGGTTTCGATATTTTCACTTGCTCCTTCAGGAAGAACCAGAGATTCTGGTTGTGTTACTGTTGTTTCTGCAATTACTTTTTCGGTCGAAGTATTATTACACAACGGTGCGGGTGCAGCCATTACTGCATCTGCAGGCAGATTATCATCATTCTTCTTTTTCTTGGATCTGTGTCGCTTCTTAACTGTTGAATTTAACATCTTATCAATCACTCTTTGATCATGTTTTCCTTCCAAGTTCAGAGGATCCTCTATGTTTGGTGGCACTTTGACATAAACAATTTTTCTAAAATCTGGAGTCGGAAGAGGGGAACTCTCTGGTGTTTTCAGATTCAAAAGTCTTCCCTCCTCGCTATGTGCTAGACCGTTAAGATTTAAAGGATCATTTGCATCGCCACCCATTAATTCCCATTTTGGCATGTGGTCCTTTTTAGGTCTGGTGTCTACGGATGCAAGTCTCTTCCGCTTGAACGAAGGAACATCTTTTTCATGGGATCTTCCAATGTTTGAACTAAGCGAAAGTCTTCTCTTCCTAAACTTTGGAGCCGGCTCTGGTAATCCGTCAATTTTTAGATTTTTCTCTAATATAGCATGTTTTCTTGACAACTCCCTCATTTCCTTGGAAACAGCAGGAGTCCTAGTAAATAAGGTTCTTCCTTGGTTATTCCAGTTTGCAGTATTTGCACGATTTCTTAACTTTTTTTGAGGATCAGCTTTTTTAAGTGGTACTGGTTCAGACTCATAGTTCATGTCCACATCCTCTTTTAATGTAACGTCAATTTTTTTGGGCACCGTTATCTACTACTGAAGATATTTTTATATTATTAATGATGCCTGTAGTCTCCATTTCTAGCACTATTCTGTCATCTTGTACAACAAGGTTGGGACACCTGTTTGCATCAATCATCGACGTTTCAGCAACGTTTGCTACCTCTGCCTCGGGGCAATTTAACTGTTTTTGTTCAGAAATAGATTCCGGTGGGTTCGTAGTTATTTTTGCTTCCATAGCTAATTCCCGATGTAAAATATGTAGTCATAACAAGTTTATCCAAAAGAAAGAATAAAATGAACGAGAGAAGAGAACCTCGAAGGTAAATAGCTGACAGCGCCACCTAGTAGACCTTTTATTTTCACGAGCTTTCCATGTAAACAGGAGTTGAAAACAATATGTTATTATCATATAATCCCAACTTGTAAGCACAAAAACTATTTAACTGAAATATAAACACATCTAAGTTGTCACTCGTTTGCAGAAAACTTATGAAATTGTCCATAAAACAACGTATTGCGCATAATTTTTATGCAAGGTGGAAGACACACATCAACTCGAAGCTTCCTTTCTGCAAATGTTCAACGCATGCGTGATGAGAATGCATTCTGGGATATTGACTTCCGGGAGAACAGGCCGACCTATATGAAAGAAAGACACCAATTATGAATTGAGTTATAAATCTATATTTTAATACTGACTGGAAAAACCGTTTTTCGGGATCCTTTGTACTAGAAAAGCTTCAGATAGTTTAAAGCGGAGGAGTATTTAAACAGTAGATCCGATGGCGATTCAAAATATTTCCCAAATTGAGAAAGTCACTCTTTCTTATATATTGTGCCTTTTTGTATGGTTTTACAGAAGAATGATGAGAATCCTATGGACTGCTAAAATGACTAATGTGGAGGTGCTTCCTCTTCTTTGCGTTCGTTCTTTAAGACCAATTTTAATCACTCTTTGTGATATGTTTGATCTTTGTCAAGAACGTGTATACGTCGCACATTGGCTTGGTAGTTAGAACACGTGCCTCTGATTTCAGCCTATCCTCCTTGGTCGCCCCTTACGACATGCGTGGCAGGTAACAGTGGCTCTATTCTTTACACCCCAAAGTTGGGCCCCGGTAACCACTCGGGCGTGGAAGTGTTGGATGAAGTCAAGACATAGAGAAAGCTTATCATCAATATAAGAAAGAGGCCGTCATCATTTTTCGGGCATGTGATGAGAAAGGGAGGCATAGAACACATTGTAACAACTTGTAAAATCGAAGGAAACGAAACAGGAGAGAAAATGTTGGATAGCAAGACGTCATGGCACGGAAGAGCGTCAACATCTGAGGTAATAGCAAACACCTGAGATTTGTGGAGATCCATGATCGCCTACGCCAGCCGGCAGGACACCTGATGATGTCTTTTTATTCCTATTATGACATCGAACCTCAATAACTCATGCCAAGTCTTCATATCTTTGGCTATATCTTACAGTTTCTTCCATCTCTTGAATCTATACCTCCAAATCTCTTCTCCGTGTATTTCTAGACCTCCTCTTTTAGTTTTCTCTGCGATTTTCAGGAAAGGGCCCTTCTGATTATATTCCCTCGTTTTTCTCAAAGCGTATCCTCGTCAGTGTCTTTCTTCACATTTTGGTTCACTTGGATCTGTCTCGTTCTGTCCATACGCTCCTCATTTGTGATGCTTTCATCTCAGTCCCTCTGTTCTGTACAGACACCTGTTGATGAATGTGTGTAGTTTATGCGTTATTGTTTTAGTTATTATCAGGTTGACCCAGACTCAGTTAGGTACTAGGAAAAGCACTAGGAAGTAAAGGCAGCCGGCATGATATTAACCATATCACCCATCGTGTGCCGACGGTAAATGAAAAATACGGCCCTAACACGGTATTACCAAGACCTACTTAAACTAACAAGCCATTTGACTGACCTTAATATTGCCTCATGACGTCACAACTACCGGCCGACTATCACTAGATGGGCATTAGTATTACCACATACAACTCGAGGTATGAAAAAGGGTGTGCCCGAGTGGTTACCGGGGCCCACATTTGGGATGCAGTGGCGGTTCGTAGTCATTTTTCTTGGTGGGGCCAAAGACAAATTTTCCTGAAAAATCATGGTTTTTGAGTATTTACTATTATTTGTCTATTCCGGGAAGTTTCCCCTTTCGATTATTGGTGGGGCCAGACCCCACTGGCCCTTAATGACGAGCCGCCCCTGTTGGGGTGTAAAGAATAGAACCACTGTTACCTGCCCCGCATGTCGTAAGAGGCGACTAAGAAGGTTTGACTGAAATCGGATGCATGTGTCATAAACATGTAGAAGTCTATGCGTTTAGGGCCTACCAAACCAATGTACAACGTATACACGTTCTTGGCAAAGATCAAACATATCACAAAGAGTGATTATTCTTCTTCTGTGTTCGCTTGCTATGAATTCAGGCGTAGCCATGCGCTTGGTGTGGCGCTTCTGACTTTTTATTGGTTTCTTTGCCACACAGGCAATGAAACCAACTTCAGAGGTACAAAGAGTGATTAAAATTGGTCTTAAAGAACGAACGCAAAGAAGAAGTCCATCTGTTCTGTGCAGGCACCTGATGAATATTTGCTATTTACGCGTTTTTGTTTTAGTCGTTATCAGGTTGACCCAGTAAGCGCATGACCAGAGATCGCTGAAGAAGAAAAAGAAGGTTGACCCAGTCTCAATTAGGTACCAGCAGTGGCGGCTCGTCATTAAGGGCCAGTGGGGCCGAGCCCACCAAAAATAAGGTGTAACGTGTATTTATTATTTTATACATTAAAATATATCCTAACCGAAACCATGATTTTCCGAAAATGTATGTCTGGCCCCACCAACAAAAATGATCACCAGCCGCCACTGGGTACCAGGAAAAGCACTGGGAAGTAAAGACAGCTGTCATGATATTTATCATATCACCCATTGCGCCCGAGTGGTTACCGGGGCCCAAATTTGGGACGTAAAGAATAGAACCACTGTTACCTGCCACGCATGTCGTAAGAGGCGACTAAGGAGGTTTGTTGAAATCGGATGCATGTGTCCGCCAGGGAATGCTAACCCGAAGCAAATGCTTGCAGAAAACGGATGCACCAGGCCGTAAGGTGCATAACATGGTGCAACGACCCTCACAATGCGGAATGGGATAACGGATTCTACGGTCGCCAATCTGCCTCTGAGATTTAGCCACGCGGTAAGAATGTCAGACCCATCATCACGAGGGTGGCCAAAACTTACTGCAAGAAGAGGTCGTCACAAACGGGGAAGCAGAAATCATAGGAATTATATCCTACAGAACTGCCCCCAGTATGCAGACTTGAGAAGAAAGAGGTGGCCCACTTACACTAGTGTCCAAGACAAACTGTATGGCGTGGCTGATAATCTGAGACAGACGGCTGCCTTTATTAGAGAATCCGAAATCCCAATCTAGTGAGAACGCAGAAGAAGAATCTGTCTTAAGATAGTCCAGGAAGATGTCTAATCTGTCTTAAGTCAGCTCTGATGGTATACTTAAGCAGAAATGATCAAATGCTTACTTCGTAAGAGGCTTACACTCCTTAATCCTGCCAGTAGTGTCTGAGTACATGCCCTTTGGTAAGCAAGCCTCACAGGTACTTTTATGTCGACGGTAAATGAAAAATACTGGCCTAACACGGTATTACCAAGACCTACTTAAACTAACAAGCCATTTAACTGATCTTAATATTGCCTCATGACGTCACAACTACCGGCCGACTATCACTAGATGGGCAATGGTATTACCCAATACAACTCGAGCTATGAAAAAGGGTTCGTTTACTTTTACCTTCTTTTGTATGCATGCTGATAGTCACTGTAGCTCGGTTCTTGGAAGAGAATGTAGAGATTGGGGCAACATGAAGGCTGATCTCGCAGTTAAGCAGCTGATAGAAGATAATGCAAGGGATGATGATGTTGTTGTATATACCGATGGGTCGGTTCAACGTGGTGAGAAATCCGGCTGGGGTTTCTTGGCTAATGCGCATGGTAGGGTTGTTGCAGAGCAAAGTGGGGCATACAGGACAACTACTTCTAGTATGAGGATGGAGGTTGAGGCCGTTATGCTGCCCTCCATTGGATTTCTGAGACTTCATTTACTGGGTCAGTTGTTGTATCTGACTCTCAGTCGATGCTTCACAAGATCCAGAAGGGCAGGTTTCGGTATGAGTGGATGTCGTCTATAGACGTTTCTAACCTCCAGCGGCTTACGTGGATATACTGTCCTGGGCATGTGGGTGTTTACGGTAATGAGAGAGCGAACAGGCTTGCATCAACAGCATCGATTGTTGGGGAGTTGAAGATGGATAAGGGGATATTCTTCGGTCTCTTCGCGACTCTCTGTTGGATGAGGACACTAAAATCGATGTTGAATTGTCGATCAAGCGATTTAAGCAGTTTGGAGTCACCCGTTGCTCAAGTCGAACTGGATGCCTGAGAGGCAGAGTGAGAGGTGTGTTTAATCAGTGAGCCACAGGAACCATCAGTATGCATACTCTTCGATATCTGTTGGGGAGACTGAGCACCTATGGGTCTGCCCGGAGTGCAATGACGTCAGTTTAGTAACCAATAACCATCTGTCCTCACAGTAGTCCCGGCAGTCAATGGATGTCACATCAACCTCAGGAACATATACTCACAGATAGTCATATCGACCACTCTGTATGATTTGTATGTGATCTGAGCCTAAGAGCGATTGTACGTTGTGCCAGTTATTCGCCTACGAGTAGGCCAACACATCCGATTTCTGAGACGCTTTTTATTTACTAGGTAGCTTCGTAGGCCCCTATCGTAGTCGCCTCTCACATGCCTTGTAGGTCGCATGTTACTATTCTTCTCTTCCCTTGAAAACCCCAGCAACTCACAGGCGCAGACATTCATCAATGCACAAGGTACTCCATCCATGATGTATGACAGGACCACAAACAGGGAACTGTGGGATTGCGCAGGACAATACCAAGTGGAACAAGAGATAAGGGGCAGAAGGTGGCAATGGATAGGACACACACACTGAGGAGACCTTCGGACAGAATCCCCAGACAGGCATTCTGATGGAATCCCCAGGGTAATAGAGTTAAGGGAAGACACAGGAACAAGTGAGACAGAATGCAAGAAAATGGGGAGAGAGCGAGGGGAGATCTGGAAAAGATGGCTTTGGATAGGAGAACTTGGATGCCCTTGGTTGCGGACATATATGCCCCCTAGGGGCGAAGGGTGACGAAGAAAGAATAAAACTATTGAACAAAAACAAGTAAATGCAGTAAATGTAAACCAGATTATGCTGGAGGAAACAGCTGTACAAGATGCAGAATCATACACATACCTTGGTAGTAACATAGACACAGAAGAAGGAAACAGTTCTACAAGATATAGAATCATACACATACCTTGGTAGCAACATAGACACAGAAGGAGGAACAAACAAAGATGTCAAGATAAGAATACAAAAGCAAGGGAAACTTTATTGTATTTAGTAAGATATAGAAGTCAAAGGAGATCAAAACAAACATGAAGCTGCGAATCTTTCAATCAAATGTGAAGTCAGTACTGTTCTATGGCTCGGAAACATGGAAGACAACAAAAGAAACCACCAGAAAACTACAGACCTTCATAAATGGATGTTTACGCAGAATAGAGAGACAGATGGTATAATAAGATTACAAACGAGGAACTCAGAGAAAGAACTAAACAGATACCAGTGGAGAAAGAGCTACGGAAGAGGCGCTGGCGGTGGATAGAACACACATTGAGAAGACCGACTGGAAGCATTGCAAGACAGGCACTGTTTTGAAACCAGCAAGGAAAGAGGAGTAGGGGAAGGCCTAGACATACCTGGAGAAGAGAGCTGGAGGCTGATATTAAAAGGATAGGTAAAACATGGAGAGGAGAGAGGAAGAACTGGAAGAAGTTTGTTGAAGACCTGTGCTCCGTTGGGAGTTGAAAGGTGAAGAAGAACAAAAACAAGAATGATAAAATTATTTATAAATCAATGATGTTTTATTAATAACAAATATTTCGCAAATACAAAATTGTCTATCATGTAGGATATGCACAGAATATCAAGGAAACTCTTAGGCAGTTGCAGTTCACATAACAGGTATACAGAACATCTTTGCAAAAGTATTGTGAAAGAACAGATAGATATATTTTTTAAAACATGTCTCTTATTATATGATACTAACAATCGTGGTATATCCTTTACGGGACGTTGACATCGACCACAGCTAACAAGTCGTTGATTATCTAGGCACCACTTATACGTTCAGAAGTTTGTCATTGCTTTCTGAAAAGTGATGTCTTTTTTGACCGTTCGTAAAAATCTATAGAAAAAAATTTGTTTCCACACTGTCCGCTGCGGTGTTTGAAACAGGTACTCTTGGTTCGTTTGGAATCGTCAACCATAACACAAACATTAAAAACAAAATTGAAGCTTTTGAAACAAGGTGCTTCAGAAAAGTTCTTAGAACATCCTGGACAGAGCAGAGAAAAAACAAAGACCTGCATATCGAGGAGCATTGGTTTATAAATAATATAATGTCCCGGAAGATGAAATATTTTGGACCCAATTAAATGCCACAGCGGTTTGGAGAGAAAGGTAATGGAAGGCATGGTTCCTGGAACACGAAGCAGGGACGACCAAGATAAAGGTGACAGCAGGACATCAAAGAAACCTTGAACATGACGCTAGAAGAGGCAGGAGAACTTGCAAGAGACAGAGAGCTGTTCAGGCGGGCTGTGATGATCTTCTTCTGCAAACGACCGCTGTCAATTCAGATGGTAGTCATGATGACTGGTATTGTGCTTCTGAATGATTTTTGCGTGAGGTCTGCTTACCATTTGACTGGTTTCCCTCACAATAAAGGAGAGCCTTCGCCGTCTTTAGAGGTATGGCGGGATGTGATGAATGTGACGTTCCGCAAGGGACATGCTACTACGTGACTTGACTCTTAGGCTGTGATCGAGCCCCCAACCGCTAAGCCACAGACGCCAACATATTATACACAGACGCCCACATATTATACACAGACGCCCACATATTATACACAGACGCCCACATATTATACTACTAAAAACAACAGGATGGATAACAGCAAGTCAAGATGCACGAAAACATTAATTTACAAGTAAGGGAAGGAAATCCGGGTTCAATTTCACAAGTGGGCATGACATTTTTTCAGACCATATCGGCTCTCAGGTCAACCCAGCCTCAATTCGGTACCGGAAAAGCATTGCAGAGTAAAAGCGGCCAGCGTTATGTTGACCACATCATCCCTTGTGTGCCAACAATCAACGAAAAATATAGGTCGAACACCCGTATTATATATATACCAAGGGGTATCTCTCTCTCTCTCGATCACCGCCCAGACCGATGTACCAAACCTCCCCATACATTCTATTCATGTGGAAATCTGATTCACGCAGCCTTAGCATTGGTGTGTTTTACGTCACATCGAGAGTACCATTTGGAGCTCTGGTGCTTATCTTTCAGCGATGTGTCCGGTTTTAGCCAGCGTTTGCTCGGTTCGCTTTCCGTTCTGTAGACATCTAGTGTTTTTTACGGTATGGGGTAGCTAGCCCGACGCCCAACCTCCTTAATCGCCTCTTACGACATGCGTGGCAGGTAACAGTGGTTCTATACTTTACACCCCAATTTGGGCCCCGGTACCAAGGGGTATAACAAGGGTTTCTTTTCCTTTGGAAGGGAACAACCTCGATAAATTCTAAAAATGAATTTCTTTTTGGCAGACGATCAGGCAGTCATGTTAACAACAGAGTCGGGGGACTGCCTAGAGTAGTTGATAGTAGCTCGGCCCGCTAGCTGTGAGACGCCTCATAGCTCAGGTTCGAACCTACTGTCCGGCATTTGTTCGAGTCCCCTGGTCTTACTCAGGATGATAACGTGAGTACCTCTGAAGTTGGAGAAAATCTGCCTGTATGGCGAGGGAATACTAATTACGAGTACATTGAGCACACGGCTGTCAGTGTAAAGTAATTTACAATGTGCACACTGCTGCCATTGTAAGAAATTGGAAAAACGGATTTTCACGCAAAAATCAGTTTCAGAGATGAAACTTCGTCTGAGTTGTAAGCGGACGAAAGAAAAAAAAAAAAAGAAAGAAAAAAAAAAAAAAAAAAAAAAAAAAAAAGAAGGGGAAAAAGAAATAAAAGATAAAAAGAACGGAAAAAAAGAAAAAGAAAAATTTTAAAAAAACAGAAAAGGAAAAAACAATTTTAAAAAAAATAAACACAAAAGAAATTTAAAAAAAAAATTAAAAAAAAAAATGAAAAAAACAACAAAAAATAAATTTAAAAAAAATTAAAAAAAAAAACAAGTCACAGCTACAGCAACACATTAACAACAGACTCCAGTTATAATATCAAAATAGACATTGACAAAACCAAAGTAATGACATTCACTGGAGAAGGAAACACTACCAATATCTCCATCGATAAACGTCAACTAAAACAAGTCAAAGACTTTACATACCTAGGGAGCATTTTTTCCAGTAAATGGAAGAATAACTAACGAAATCGCCTGAGTGGTTACTGGGGCCCAAATTTGGGGTGTAAAGAATAGAACCACTGTTACCTGCTACGCATGTCGCAAGAGGCCACTAAGGAGGTTTGGTTGAAATCAGATGCATGTGTCCTAAATGTGTAGAAGTCTATGTGTTTAGGGCCTACCAAACCAATGTGAAACGTATACACGTTCTTGGCAAATATCAAACATATCACAAAGAGTGATTAAAATTGGTCGAAAAGAACGAACGTAAAGAAGATAGTTCATAAGTACGGTTCCAACTTCACTGCAGCGGGTCACCCCATAATTGCTCCGTTCCTGTGCCAATGAATATCACACAAAATGCTAACACCTGTGAAAAGTTTCCTGTGTGAACTAATTCCAGAATGGTGAACTAATTCCAGAATGAAACAGCCGCGTACCGCCACAAAAAGCAACCTGCACAGCATAATATGCATATGGCCGTCGCGAATGTAGCAACACAAAACTGTTCATCACTTTAATTGCAATTCTTGTCGAAGGGACATCAATCACGGCAAAATCCAGCTTTCTGCACTCGCAATATAACTGCATACGGCAGATTGAGCTTGTTCGTCATAACCGCTGTCCGCTATTTTCTGAATACACACAACAAACGCACGGTTGACACAGCAAAAGCATTCCATGTAACAGTCACAGCTCACAGCGTTGTTCAAGCACTAACTCAGTAGCTCGGCAAACGAAACCGAAAATACCCGACCAAACATGGCGGAATGCGCTAGCAAAGTCGTGTTCAGAATCAAACCGTTCTGACTCTGAATGGTCCTCCCGCATTCCACCATTGTTGGCCAGATTTTTTTTTAAAGCAAATAAGAAGAATAACTAACAAAATCCAACATAGATGCAATAAATCAAATCAAATCATAGGACAAATTATGCACAAATTTTGAAATGTAAACATGTCACCATGAACACTAAAAGAGCGGTGTACAACATAATCTTTCTGCCAACATTATGCTATCAGTGCCATACCTGGGACGCTGACATCAAATGATAGAAGAAAACTAGTCACGACAGAGATAAAGTTTCTATATCTTCTTCTTTGCGTTCGTTCTTTACGACCAACTTTAATCACTCTTTGTGATATGTTTGATCTTTGCCAAGAACGTGTATACGTTGCACATTGGTTTGGTAGGCCCCTGAACGCATAGACTTCTACACGTTTAGAACATGTGCATCTGATTTCAGCCAAACCTCCTTAGTCGCCTCTTACGACATGCGTGGCAGGTAACAGTGGTTCTATTCTTCACACCCTAAATTTGGGCCCGGTAATCACTCGTAAAGTTTCTATATAAAATGCTGGGAGTATCAAGAAAAGACAGGAAAAAAGTGTACTCGGTCACATATTACCAACAGACAGAGCGACTCAAAGAACAATGTTACTCTGAAACAGTAAATACAAAGCAAAAGGCCATCAACATTAAAGGTGGACTTCAGAGATAACAGTGGCGACGAAAAACACTGTTTATGAAGCGCACACAAAAGTCATTTTAAAAAATCTCTTTTTATTTCGACAGTGCGAGGCAAAACAGGAATTAGAAAAAAGAAGAAAAAGAAGGTGAGAACAGGTAAAATACAAAGAAGGTGAGAACAGGTAAAATACAAAGAAGGTGAGAACAGGTAAAATACAAAGAAGGTGAGAACAGGTAAAATACAAAGAAGGTGAGAACAGGTAAAATACAAAGAAGGTGAGAACAGGTAAAATACAAAGAAAGTGAGAACAGGTAAAATACAAAGAAGGTGAGAACAGGTAAAATACAAAGAAGGTGAGAACAGGTAAAATACAAAGAAGGTGAGAACAGGTAAAATACAGTGAGAACAGGTAAAATACAAAGAAGGAGAGATCGACTAAAGCAAGGGAAAAAAAGAGCTAGATATTGTGACGTAATTTGACAGATTAATATCAGAACTGATACACTGCACCAAAGAGAGATAGTTGTGGAGACATGATCACCCATGCCAGCAGGCACCGAACTTTGTAATCATTAAAAGAGAATCACCAGTGTGATGCCGGAGCCTTCAAAAAGAGCAAAGAACAGTAAGACTGTGATCTACAAGGCATGTCGTAAGAGGTGACTGAGGTATGGGCCTAGGAAAGCTACCCTTGTAAATAAAAAGAGAAGCAGACATTGGATGTGCTGGTCAACTTGAAGGTGTATAACTGGCACAATGTACAGTCGCTCTTAGATCACATACAATTGCCTGCATGCCCAGCGTGTTTGTAGCGCGTTGGATTACAGGTGACTAGTCCTCTGTAAGCGCGGGTTCAACTCCGCGGACTGTCAGAAAAGCTACAGGTTCCCCAGATTTACGGTGTTCGTGGCACCGAGCCGAAGGGTTACGATGTCCATGACACCGAGCCGAAGAGCTTTCAGCTCAAGTGCTTCTGGATCGAAAAAAAAAAGATCATATACAAATAACAAAGAGTGGTTAACAAGTGGCTGATATGGAGAGTTCGAAGAAGTTGCTGGAGCTACGGAGTTTGTTTGTTGTGAAACACTCTTGGTAGATGGTGCACCATGTCTGCCAAGAAGGACGGAGCCATATGAAGAAATCCAGCGAACGGAAGTCAATCCTTTGCCGTCACTTTACTTTTTAGATCATCATCATCATCTAGTACAGCGTTTCCCAAAGTGGGGTACTGCCCCAGTGGGCGCTGAAACGTTCTAGGAGGCGATTGTGGGTTCCAAATAATTTTTTGGGGGTGTTCAGGAGATTAGGGTCGGTGGCTGCTTAAAAACGAAATTAATAATAAATATTTTTAAATAAATTTTTTTGATTTTGCGATTGAATTATCATTTAAAATTTGAATTCTGCATTTAAATTCATCTTATGCCCGTCTTACACGATCCATTTTTTCATCAATTTTCTATTTCAGGCATATAATCATTTGAAAATTGACCATTCATGACAGAAATATATATCAATTTTCTATGTCAAAGAGAAAATAGAGCATGTATATATGGGGTGGGGTGGGCGGGGCGTTACAAAGTTTATGTTGTGCAAAGTGGGCCAAAAAAGTTTGGGAATCTATGATCAAGTAGCATGGACTGAGCATAACTTTGCCACCCCAACAGTCCTCTAAGATTTATCTCTCTCATAAGCTAGATGTCCTGCCTCTGCAGCCGTCATGTTCAAACCATCAGTTGCATCCTGATACACAAAAATATACCCCACACAAAAAATAACAGAACGTCTGAGTAGCAGATTTCAAAATGAAATACAACAATAATCTATTGTAAATCTGATCAAACATTCTATTTAAGATAGACTAGAGTCTGAATCTGTCAGCTTGCTGTAAGATAGATCCTGTGTATCTGACTGGATAGATTCTCCATTCTCCTGGGTAGTTGGTAAATGACTGGAACTTGTTTCCTGACTCTGCGGAAGAGAGAAAGTATATTGTTCATTTGAGGGAGTGCTAACCTGAAACAAATGCTTGCAGAAAACGGATGCACCAGGCCGTAAGGCGCATAACATGGTGCAACGACCCTCACAATGAGGAATGGGATAACGGATTCTACGGTCGCCAATCTGCCTCAAGAGATTTAGTCACGCAGTAAGAATGTCAGGAATACCATCACGAGGGTGGCCAAAACTTACTGCGGGAAGAGGTCAGCACAAATGGGGAAGCAGAAATCATAGGAATTATATCCTACAGAACTGCCCTCAGTGTGCAGACTTGTGAAGAAAGAGGTGGCCCACTTACACCAGCGTCCAAGACAAACTGAATGGGGCGGCTGATAATCTGAGGCAGACGGCTGCCTTTATTAGAGAATCCGCCCGAGTGGTTACCGGGCCCAAATTTGAGGTGTAAAGAATAGAGCCACTGTTACCTGCCATGCATGTCGTAAGAGGCGACTAAGGAGGTTTGGTTGAAATCGGATGCATGTGTCCTAAACGTGTAGAAGTCTATGCGTTTAGGGGCCTACCAAACCAATGTGCAACGTATACACGTTCTTGGCAAAGATCAAATATATCACAAAGAGTGATTAAAATTGGTCGAAAAGAACGAACGCAAAGAAGAAGAAGATTAGAGAATCTGAAATCCCAATCTAGTGAGAATGCAGAAGAAGAAGAAGAAGAACATGCCAATAATTGCCCCTCTCACTAAGTGAACCATAACCCTGTTAGTCTCTGAATATCTAGGCGAGCCCTAACCCCGTTCACCCTGGACCTCGTGGTCAAAGTTTCCCTGTCTGCACCCCCCTGTAGATGGCGTTAGTTTGTGTGTTCTGTAAGACTATCGATAGGTTACTAATTTCTGCTTTTTGTCCTACCTAAGCGGGACTAGCCAACCCCAACTCTGCTGAATACAGAGCCACACGCAAAACACACCTTTTAGACCTGATTGATTGATAGGACTATCATCATTGCACTTCGGTGAGTAACCATGTGTGCTCCGATATTTTTCTTAAACAGGAAGATCTCAGCTGCAGTGCACAAACTCCGTAGCACCAGCAAGCGTCCCCAATGTAACTTTGAAGATATTTTTGTGGGAATTTTAAAAAAAATCTTTTCTAATTAATTTTGCCAGGGCAGCGGCTTTCCAGCCTGCTCTTCTCGACTTTGAACTGCCTAGGGTTCTTTTACATGCTCAAATTGAAGACAGTACCTACGTTTTATCGTCCGTCTCTGATAGGACTAGGAACTTGATCTCACCTACACTGAGATCAGGGATCTCTGGAAAAATATCCAGTAACTGCCCCAGTAAATAAAGTTCAAGAGAGCCGATAGAGGGCAGCAGTACCGGCCTCAACCTACAAACTCATACTAGAAGTAGTTGTCCTGTATGCTCTCCACTTCGTTCTGCCAACTACAAACTCATACTAGAATTAGTTGTCCTGTATGCTCCACTTCGTTCTGCCAACTACAAACTCATACTAGAAGTAGTTGTCCTGTATGCTCTTCACTTCGTTCTGCCAACTACAAACTCATACTAGAAGTAGTTGTCTTGTATGCTCTCCACTTCGTTCTGCCAACTACAAACTCATACTAGAAGTAGTTGTCCTGTATGCTCTCCACTTCGTTCTGCCAACTACAAACTCATACTAGAAGTAGTTGTCCTGTATGCTCTCCACTTCGTTCTGTCAACTACAAACTCATACTAGAAGTAGTTGTCCTGTATGCTCTCCACTTCGTTCTGCCAACTACAAACTCATACTAGAAGTAGTTGTCCTGTATGCTCTCCACTTCGTTCTGCCAACTACAAACTCATACTAGAAGTAGTTGTCCTGTATGCTCTCCACTTCGTTCTGCCAACTACAAACTCATACTAGAAGTAGTTGTCCTGTATGCTCTCCACTTCGTTCTGCCAACTACAAACTCATACTAGAAGTAGTTGTCCTGTATGCTCTCCACTTTGTTCTGTCAACTACAAACTCATACTAGAAGTAGTTGTCCTGTATGCTCTCCACTTCGTTCTGCCAACTACAAACTCATACTAGAAGTAGTTGTCCTGTATGTTCCACTTCGTTCTGCCAACTACAAACTCATACTAGAATTAGTTGTCCTGTATGCTCCACTTCGTTCTGCCAACTACAAACTCATACTAGAAGTAGTTGTCCTGTATGCTCTTCACTTCGTTCTGCCAACTACAAACTCATACTAGAAGTAGTTGTCTTGTATGCTCTCCACTCGTCTGCCAACTACAAACTCATACTAGAAGTAGTTGTCCTGTATGCTCTCCACTTCGTTCTGCCAACTACAAACTCATACTAGAAGTAGTTGTCCTGTATGCTCTCCACTTCGTTCTGTCAACTACAAACTCATACTAGAAGTAGTTGTCCTGTATGCTCTCCACTTCGTTCTGCCAACTACAAACTCATACTAGAAGTAGTTGTCCTGTATGCTCTCCACTTCGTTCTGCCAACTACAAACTCATACTAGAAGTAGTTGTCCTGTATGCTCTCCACTTCGTTCTGCCAACTACAAACTCATACTAGAAGTAGTTGTCCTGTATGCTCTCCACTTCGTTCTGCCAACTACAAACTCATACTAGAAGTAGTTGTCCTGTATGCTCTCCACTTTGTTCTGTCAACTACAAACTCATACTAGAAGTAGTTGTCCTGTATGCTCCACTTCGTTCTGCCAACTACAAACTCATACTAGAAGTAGTTGTCCTGTATGTTCCACTTCGTTCTGCCAACTACAAACTCATACTAGAAGTAGTTGTCCTGTATGCTCTCCACTTTGTTCTGTCAACTACAAACTCATACTAGAAGTAGTTGTCCTGTATGCTCTCCACTTCGTTCTGCCAACTACAAACTCATACTAGAAGTAGTTGTCCTGTATGCTCTCCACTTCGTTCTGTCAACTACAAACTCATACTAGAAGTAGTTGTCCTGTATGTTCCACTTCGTTCTGGCAACTACAAACTCATACTAGAAGTAGTTGTCCTGTATGCTCTCCACTTTGTTCTGTCAACTACAAACTCATACTAGAAGTAGTTGTCTTGTATGCTCTCCACTTCGTTCTGCCAACTACAAACTCATACTAGAAGTAGTTGTCCTGTATGCTCTCCACTTCGTTCTGCCAACTACAAACTCATACTAGAAGTAGTTGTCCTGTATGCTCTCCACTTCGTTCTGTCAACTACAAACTCATACTAGAAGTAGTTGTCCTGTATGCTCTCCACTTCGTTCTGCCAACTACAAACTCATACTAGAAGTAGTTGTCCTGTATGCTCTCCACTTCGTTCTGCCAACTACAAACTCATACTAGAAGTAGTTGTCCTGTATGCTCTCCACTTCGTTCTGCCAACTACAAACTCATACTAGAAGTAGTTGTCCTGTATGCTCTCCACTTCGTTCTGCCAACTACAAACTCATACTAGAAGTAGTTGTCCTGTATGCTCTCCACTTCGTTCTGTCAACTACAAACTCATACTAGAAGTAGTTGTCCTGTATGCTCTCCACTTCGTTCTGCCAACTACAAACTCATACTAGAAGTAGTTGTCCTGTATGCTCCACTTCGTTCTGTCAACTACAAACTCATACTAGAAGTAGTTGTCCTGTATGCTCTCCACTTCGTTCTGCCAACTACAAACTCATACTAGAAGTAGTTGTCCTGTATGCTCTCCACTTCGTTCTGCCAACTACAAACTCATACTAGAAGTAGTTGTCCTGTATGCTCTCCACTTCGTTCTGCCAACTACAAACTCATACTAGAAGTAGTTGTCCTGTATGCTCTCCACTTCGTTCTGCCAACTACAAACTCATACTAGAAGTAGTTGTCCTGTATGTTCCACTTCGTTCTGCCAACTACAAACTCATACTAGAAGTAGTTGTCCTGTATGCTCTCCACTTTGTTCTGTCAACTACAAACTCATACTAGAAGTAGTTGTCCTGTATGCTCTCCACTTCGTTCTGCCAACTACAAACTCATACTAGAAGTAGTTGTCCTGTATGCTCTCCACTTCGTTCTGTCAACTACAAACTCATACTAGAAGTAGTTGTCCTGTATGTTCCACTTCGTTCTGGCAACTACAAACTCATACTAGAAGTAGTTGTCCTGTATGCTCTCCACTTTGTTCTGTCAACTACAAACTCATACTAGAAGTAGTTGTCTTGTATGCTCTCCACTTCGTTCTGCCAACTACAAACTCATACTAGAAGTAGTTGTCCTGTATGCTCTCCACTTCGTTCTGCCAACTACAAACTCATACTAGAAGTAGTTGTCCTGTATGCTCTCCACTTCGTTCTGTCAACTACAAACTCATACTAGAAGTAGTTGTCCTGTATGCTCTCCACTTCGTTCTGCCAACTACAAACTCATACTAGAAGTAGTTGTCCTGTATGCTCTCCACTTCGTTCTGCCAACTACAAACTCATACTAGAAGTAGTTGTCCTGTATGCTCTCCACTTCGTTCTGCCAACTACAAACTCATACTAGAAGTAGTTGTCCTGTATGCTCTCCACTTCGTTCTGCCAACTACAAACTCATACTAGAAGTAGTTGTCCTGTATGCTCTCCACTTTGTTCTGTCAACTACAAACTCATACTAGAAGTAGTTGTCCTGTATGCTCTCCACTTCGTTCTGCCAACTACAAACTCATACTAGAAGTAGTTGTCCTGTATGCTCCACTTCGTTCTGTCAACTACAAACTCATACTAGAAGTAGTTGTCCTGTATGCTCTCCACTTCGTTCTGCCAACTACAAACTCATACTAGAAGTAGTTGTCCTGTATGCTCTCCACTTCGTTCTGCCAACTACAAACTCATACTAGAAGTAGTTGTCCTGTATGCTTCCACTTCGTCTGCCAACTACAAACTCATACTAGAAGTAGTTGTCCTGTATGCTCTCCACTTCGTTCTGCCAACTACAAACTCATACTAGAAGTAGTTGTCCTGTATGCTCTCCACTTTGTTCTGTCAACTACAAACTCATACTAGAAGTAGTTGTCCTGTATGCTCTCCACTTCGTTCTGCCAACTACAAACTCATACTAGAAGTAGTTGTCCTGTATGTTCCACTTCGTTCTGCCAACTACAAACTCATACTAGAAGTAGTTGTCTTGTATGCTCCACTTCGTTCTGTCAACTACAAACTCATACTAGAAGTAGTTGTCCTGTATGCTCTTCACTTCGTTCTGCCAACTACAAACTCATACTAGAAGTAGTTGTCCTGTATGCTCCACTTCGTTCTGCCAACTACAAACTCATACTAGAAGTAGTTGTCCTGTATGCTCCACTTCGTTCTGTCAACTACAAACTCATACTAGAAGTAGTTGTCCTGTATGCTCTCCACTTCGTTCTGCCAACTACAAACTCATACTAGAAGTAGTTGTCCTGTATGCTCTCCACTTCGTTCTGCCAACTACAAACTCATACTAGAAGTAGTTGTCCTGTATGCTCCACTTCGTTCTGCCAACTACAAACTCATACTAGAAGTAGTTGTCCTGTATGCTCTCCACTTCGTTCTGCCAACTACAAACTCATACTAGAAGTAGTTGTCCTGTATGCTCTTCACTTCGTTCTGCCAACTACAAACTCATACTAGAAGTAGTTGTCCTGTATGCTCCACTTCGTTCTGCCAACTACAAACAGCCAGATAACTCAGGTTAAAATTATTGGAAATAAGAGCACCCAACCGTCACGTGATGTCACATTGCAGTATTGTTGTATATAAACAAATTCATTTTAAAATCAACACAAAATGCTAAATCGAAGTTATATTATGCAACAAATTAAGTTTAACAATAAGGAATATCAATATTATGAATATTTTTACCAATAAATAACCATAGACTCACAGAATTGAGTAAAATTGCAAGAAAGCTTGCAGTGTTCTATTAAACATATATAAAATCCAGCCCCTCCCAAAATCAAACTAGGTCAGGGTTTCCCATTAGTTATCCGCCCAACATTAAAGTTGGATGTGGCTCTGCAACAACCCTAACATGCGCATTAGCCAAGAAACCCCAGCCTGACTTCTCAGCACAATGAACCGACCCATCGGTATATACAACAACATCGTCATCATCAGTACATACATCATCATCATCATCAGTATATACAACATCATCATCATCGGTACATACAACATCATCATCATCTGTATATACATCATCATCATCGGTACATACAACATCATCGGTATATACAACAACATCATCATCATCGGTATATACAACATCTTCATCTGTACATACAACATCATCATCTGTCTATACAACATCATCATCATCTGTATATACAACATCATCGGCTTATACATCATCATCGGTATATACAACATCATCATCATCATCGGTGTATACAACAATATCATCATTGGTATATACAGCATCTGCATCATCGTTGTAAACAACATCATCATCGTCATATACAACATCATCGTTGTCATCGGTATAGACAACATCATCGTTGTCATCGGTATATACAACATCATCATCATCATCAACATCTGTGTATACAACATCATCATCAGTATATATATATATATACAAAAACATCATTATCACAATGTCATGATAAACACTAACTAACATTGTATTGCGATGCGATGGACGGCTATATAACATTGTAATAAATTCAAATTTACATCAGTAAGTTCCGAGGCTTGAATCTGTTCAGAAGAAGGCTCATCATTATCAACGTGATTTGTTGCATTTGACTTCACAGCATCAGCATAGGATGGTGCCACAGGAGCAGGTGCTGGTGCTCTTTGCCACGATGGAAGGACCGGTGATGTTGAAGGAGCAGGGGGGAACTGATTTCTGTCAATACAGGCAAAATATTCAATGTAGTTTCTTTTGTTTTATGTAACTAGACGTGGAAAGTTAAAGTGGTAATTTAAAGTGGAAAATTAAAGTAGAAAGTTAAAGTGGAAAGTTACAGTAGAAAATTAAAGTAGAAAATTAAAGTGGAAAATTAAAGTGGAAAGTTAAAGTAGAAAGTTAAAGTAGAAAGTTAAAGTAGAAAGTTAAAGTGGAAAGTTAAAGTAGAAAATTAAAGTAGAAAAATAAGGTGGAAAATTAAAGTGGAAAATTAAAGTGGAAAAGGAAAGTGGAAAGTTAAAGTAGAAAGTTAAAGTAGAAAGTTAAAAATTAAAGTAGAAAGTTAAAGTGGAAAAGGAAAGTGAAAAGTTAAAGTTGAAAAAGAAAGTGTAAAGTTAAAGTGGAAAATTAAAGTAGAAAAATAAGGTGGAAAATTAAAGTAGAAATTTAAAGTGGAAAAGGAAAGTGGAAAATTAAAGTAGAAAAATAAGGTGGAAAATTAAAGTAGAAATTTAAAGTGGAAATTTAAAGTGGAAAGTTAGAGTAGAAAGTTAAAAGTTTTTTCGTGTGCAATATAATTTTTCTAAATGAAATGTTTAGTGAGAATGTATTTTTTAAACCTGTTATTCATTATCATCATTAAATAGCTTGAGTTTGTTCTGAGCAGAACTTGGCCACTCTAACAGTCCTTTTGAATTTCTCTCTCTCTCATAGGTTAAATGTTTCACCTCAGCAGTCGTCATGTTCAAATCATCAGTTAAAACCGTCGTTACTGCCTATAATACCGCTTTTTGGGACGGTGTAGGACATGAGCCTGATGAGGGACACAAACCTCCTTTGAGAGGGACATGAGCCTGTTGAATTTAATGGCCGCATGGTTAGTGTAGTTGTTGCGAAACTGTTCAGGTTAGAATGTTTTCTTTATGCCCTTGACAAAAAAATACTCCTTGGCCTTCCTGTAGATTGAACCTGGGTCACCCGCACGGAAGCCACGCTCTAATCCATTCGGCCAGTTGTTCCACTCAAATCATCAGTTACATCCTGAATCCTTCATCATGGTCTTCCTCTTGTCCTCTTTGCTGGGATGCCTTCTTCCTGTTACTACTAATATTATTATTTGTTAGTATTGTTATAGCAACTGTCTCGTGATGTCCATCTCTCCACAGTCATTAGTTAGAAGCACTCCAAAATATGAAAGCCGCAGTAGCGTAGTTGTTAGTGAACTTGCTTTTTACACTAGAGGTCTGGGTTCAATTTCACATGTGGGCATGGAATACTTTTCTGACCTTTTTTTGGGGGTCTCTGTGGCTAAGTCCTTGCCTTGCGGGTCGTAGGTTCGAATCCAGACCGCGCCGCTCTGTTCACAAGTGCATTTTTTCCAGAGACTCCTAGGATTCTTGTAGTTCATGCAATGCTATCGGGAGGTGGCATGCCATTTCTGCGGAGAGGGACCGAGCTATATGGGTTTTTGGTGTTTTTTCGATCCAAAAGCACTTGAGCTTTTCAGCTCTTTGGCTCGGTGCCATGGACATCGTAACCCTTCGGTTCGGTGCCACGAACACCGTAAATCTGGGAATATGTGGCTTTTTCTGCCATCCCGCGGAATTGAACCCGGCACACACAGGGATAGTCACCGTAGTCCAACGCGTACGAACACGCTGGGCAGACGGGCGGCTATATGGGTTAAAACCCGCTGCAATGAAGTCAATCCTTCGGCTTTAAAACCTCCAACCTTTTCTGACCATAACAGCTCTCAGGTCGAGCCAGCCGCCCGAGTGGTTACCGGGACCCAAATTTGGGGTGTAAAGAATAGAACCACTGTTACCTGCCACGCATGTCGTGAGGCGACTAAGGAGGTTTGGCTGAAATCGGATGCACATGTCCTAAACGTGTAGAAGTCTGTGTGTTTAGGGGCCTACCAAACCAATGTGCAACGTATACACGTTCTTGGCAAAGATCAAACATATCACAGAGTGATTAAGATTGGTCGTAAAGAACGAACGCAAAGAAGAAGAAGGTCGAGCCAGCCTCAATTTGGTATCAGGAAAAGAACTGGGAAGTAAAGGTGACCGGCGTGATAGTTGACCATGTCACTCATTGTGTGCCGATAGTCATGAAAAATATGGACCTAACACTGTATTAAATATACACCGAGGTATGAAAAGAGGTCCTTTACCTTTATTATTATTATTGTAAATGCAACATGGCCCCTGCGCCTCCAGTCATACATTAGATGTGCTCCTAAAGCCTAAATATACACGAAAAATCCTCGCTAAAGAGCAATGAATACATGAAGGAAGGGAAAGTGTGGGGGACTGATTGTAGGAGACAGACTCAAAACATTTCGTGTAGGAAAAAACGGAAGCAATGATTTACACATGTATGGTACCATATACAAGTGGCGCATACTAACAGAGGTTTAACGTTAGTCATTCTTGTCAAGATCAATTATTTATTACAAGAATGATTAAATTTGTCACATAGTCGAACGAACGTGAAGAAGAAGATGAGCACCAATGTTGGATAGCACTGAACTAGAGCGACAATTAAAAGATGATTAAGTGGTTGGGCACGCAGGAGTTAGGGGTAATGAACGAGCTGATAGATTGGCTGGCATGGCTACAATATCAGAGGGAGCTGCCATGTATCGAAATGACATTCTTCATGCATTGAGTCTTTCCGAACAGAGGAGTTTCAGGGCCGTGAATCCAACTCGCTGACTAGATTGAGAGAGATGGGTGTCAATATTGGTACAGCCCCAAAAGAACAACATACTAAATATGCAAAGAGATTAATCAAAATCGAACTGGTGTATTGGGCTGCTGGACGCTGCTGGATTTGCTGAGGCGGAGATCGGATCACCTATGGACATGTCCGAAGTGCTATGATGATAGTCCTCATATAACTGATTTGGTTGTACACTACTTCTTCTTCTTTACGTTCGTTCTTACGACCAATTTTAATCACTCTTTGTGATATGTTTGGTCTTTGGCAAGAACGTGTATACGTTGCACATTGGTTTGGTAGAAAAACGCATAAGACTTCTACACGTTTAGGACACATGCATCCGATTTCAGCCAAACCTCCTTAGTCGCCTCTTACGACATGCGTGGCAGGTAACAGTGGTTCTATTCTTTACACCCCAAATTTGGGCCCGGTAACCACTCGGGTGGTTGTACACTACTAACCTGTTCAACAAAAGACCCTTCAGTGATGCAATATCAGTCTTTAACTCTGTGATGCCTCTCAATTCTCCACTTGCAACGACTGGTGTCTGAAAATGAAACATAAACTGATATTCCCACATCTAGAACAGCGGTCCCCAAACTTTGTTTTACCGTAGACCACCTTTCAAATATATTTTACAGCAGCAGACCCTCAAAAGTTTCTATATATGAAAATCTTCTAGCGATTGAGTTATTATTACACCACATCAACAGTCAAGCTGGCTCTAATGTTCTCAGACTGCGGGAAACTTCAAATGATCTTTCATTTTGCCCTGTCAGACATTTAGACTCCGGTCTGGTCCGGGTCCTTTAATTTCACAGCGGAACTAGTTTACCACTGTTTTTATACATGTTTTAAAATTTATTTTTCTGTTTGAAATGTCAAAGATCATAATATTTCTTCATGTGCTTGAGGACCCCTGTGAGTACCTCGAGATCCTTGGTGGTCCGTGGCCCACAGTTTGGGAAACGTGTATCTAGACTTTAGTTGCAACTTGGGGGTCTCTCTGGTGAAGTGGTTCATTCTTAAGAATATATGGAGCTCAAGAATGATCAGGAATAAAACTAAGATAATCTTCTTCTTCGAATGCTCCATATCAACCACTTGTTAACCACTCTGTGTGATTTGTATGTGATCTGAGCCTAAGAGTGATTATACGTTGTGCTAGTTATGTGCCTACAAGTAGGCCAGCACATCCGATTTCAAGGCGCTATTTATTTACTAGGGTAGCTTCCCTAAGTCATACATCAGTCCCCTCTTACACCATGCTTTGTAGGTTGTAGTGGTACTATTCTTTGCTTCCCTTGAGGGCCCTGGTCCCACAAGGGCAAGACAGCAGATAAATAGACAAACAGATAGACAGATAGATAGATAGATAGAGAGACAGATAGATAGAACAAATCAAACTAGCAATAACTACACTCATCATCATCATCAGGTGCCGTGCCAGCTGGCGTTGGCGATCATGGATCTCCACAAATCTCTGTCGTTAGTATTTGCTATCAACTCAGATGTTGACGCTCTACCGTGCCATGAAGTCAGGCTATCAAACATTTTCCCTCTCTGTCTTCCTCTGTCTCGTCCACCCTAGATTTTTACCGGCTGTCACAATGTGTTCTAAACCTCCCCTCCTCATCACATGCCTACATTAGACACAAAAATTAAACCTCAAACTAACGACAAAAATACTTACCGGAGCGGGCTGTTGATTAAGTGATATTTGTATGCCAACCAATGTTTTATTCAGCTCTGCCAATGAATCTGCGACAGACTTCTCAATATCCAACATTTTACTCTCCAACTTTTCAAATCGTCTCGTCTCAATAGACTTACCAAGCACAATTGGACGAACATATTTCTGACAAACATATATATATAGATATATTAATAATGTGCTCGATAGAATTTAAATAAAGTAAAGAAACCCTTTTTACACCCCATGGTAATATACGGTAATACGGTGTTAGGTCTGTATTTTTTATTGACCGTCGGTACGCGATGAGTGATGTGGTCAACATCTTGTCGGATACATTTACTTCCCAGTGCTTTTCTTGGTTCCCAATTGAGGCTGGGTTGACCTGGAGGAGCTACTGTCAGAAAAAACTCCACGCCCACTTTTAGAATTGAACTCAGACCACTAGTCTAAGAAGCGAATTCACTAACAACTGCGCTACTCCTGCGCTTAATATTTATTAGGGGATCTTCTTTCTTCTTCTTCAAACGCTCCACAATGACCACCATGTTAACCACTCTGTGTGATTTGAATGTGATCTGAGCCTAAGAGCGATTGTACGTTGTGCCAGTTATGCGCCTACAAGTCAGCCTAGTAAATAAAAAGATGGATATCAAGACCGCACTAAATAAACATGGATATAACACGGATAGAGCATGATTCGTAAATTCGAATCAAGTATGGTGAGACGCAACTGGGTGGAGGCACTGGTACAGACAATGAACAGAGAAATCACCTTCATTTTTGTCCCTGGGCACGCAGGAGTTAGGGTAATGAACAAGCTGATAGATTGGCTGGCTTGGCTACAATATTAGAGGGAGCTGCCATGGATCAAAGTGACATTCTTCACGCATTGAGAGAGTCTTTCCGAACAGAGGAGTTTCAGGGCTGTGAATCCCACTCGCTGACCAGATTGAAAGAGATGGGTGTCAATATTGGTGCAGCCCGATAGAACGACATACTAAATATGCAAAGAGATTGATTAATCAACATCGAACTTGCGTGTTGGGTCGCTGGACGCTGCTGGATTTGCTGAGGCGGAGATCGGAGCACCTATGGACATGTCCAGAGTGCTATGATGATAGTCCTCATATAACTGATAACTGATGGATATAAAACAACAAGAGCGACTCATCTGACCCTAGAACCCAAATTAAAGCTCCCACCTGTACATTTAATGGCAAGAGTGACAACCAATTTCATCCTCCACCTGGGGAAAGACAATAGACTGACGTCACAGAACTTTGGGCAGACACATAAACACTCAGTCTCCCCAACAGATGTGAAGGGTATGCATATTGATGATTCCTGGGGTTTGCTGCATCTGTGAAGCTTTTATTTACTAGGTAGCTTCCTAGCTCCTACATCAGTGCGCCTGTGACATGCCTTGTAGGTCACAGTGGTGATATTCTTTGCTTCCCTTGTGGGCCCCGGCACCACACTAGGGGATCTAAATTACAAGTACCCCTGAAGTTGGAGCAAGGCTCGCCTAAATAGTGATAGCATTATGGGTAGGCTTGTGTTATTGTTAAATTCAAAGCAACATCAACTTTTTCTTCTTCCTCTTCGTCAAATGCTCCATATCGACCACCTGTTAACCACTCTGTGTGATTTGAATGTGATCTAGAAAACAGCACACAACAATCTTTCGCCTAAGAACAGGTCACTGCAGGCTCAACCACCACATGCACAGAATAAAGCCTGCTCAGACTGCACAGTGTGCATGCCAGACAGAAACACAGACTCCAGAGTACATCCTGCAGTCATGTCCTTCATAGATACACCAACGCAATGAAAAATGGCCTCATGAAGAAAGCTTACAGACCAAGCTATGGGAACTCTGAAGAACTCCAACTGACATGCAGCTTCATAGATGCAACCCATCTCATGATTTAGACGAGCATACGAAACCGACGCAAAGAAGAAGAATGTGATCTGAGCCTAAGAGCGATTGTAAGTTGTGCCAGTTATGCACCTACAAGTAGGTCAGCACATCTGATTGTCCTGAGCAGAACTTTGTCACCCTAACAGTACTTCGGATTTTCACTCTCTCATAGACCAGATGTCCCGTCTTTGTAGCCATCATGCTCAAACCATCAGCTACATCCTGAATGCAAATTCTCCATGAACTTCCTCTTGTCCGCTTTGCCTCCTTTCATACTAATTATTATTATTACTAATTCTTACTTCATATTAATTATATTTCATATAAATAGTCAATGCTTCGGAAGATCCAGAATGGCAGGTTGTGGTATGAATGGATGTCGTCATCGGAAGCCACAGAGATGTAGTTTTACAGAAGAGTGATGAAAATTCCATGGACAGTGAAGAAAACAAATGAGGTTTTAAGTTAGGTCTGCACACAAACCTTATCAAAAGAATAAGAATCCAACAATCATGGTTCTTCGGGCATATGATGCGAAGAGAAGGCTTAGAACATTTGGTGACAACAGGTAAAATTCAGAGAGATATCGTGGAAGACAGAGGGAGAAGATGTTGAATGGCCTGACATCATGGTTCGACACAAGATCGTCGTCAGAACTGATTACATGCACCAAGTAGAGAGAGTTGTGGAGAGACATGATCGCCTACGCCGGCAGACATGGCACTTTATTGATATAGATATTTCCAACCTCCAGAGATTCATGTGGATCTACTGTCCTGGTCATCGCGGTGTTTGTGGCAACGAGAGGCGGACCTGCTTGCATCGAAAACATCGACTGTTGGGGAGTTTAGAATGGATAAGGTGAAAGTTGATCGGCTTCTTGGATGTTGGATACTGTTGGATACTGTTGGATGTTGGATACTGTTGGATGTTGGATACTGTTGGATGTTGGATACTGTTGGATGTTGGATACTGTTGGATGTTGGATACTGTTGGATGTTGGATACTGTTGGATTTTGGATACTGTTGGATGTTGGATACTGGTGGATGTTGGGTACTGGTGGATGTTGGATACTGGTGGATGTTGGATACTGTTGGATGTTGGATACTGTTGGATGTTGGATATTGTTGGATGTTGGATACTGGAAACTGTTGGAAACTGTTGGATGTTGGATACTGTTGGATACTGTTGGATGTTGGATACTGTTGGATGAGGACACTAAAATAGATATTGATAGAGCAATTTAGGAAGATTTGAATTACACGTTCCACAAGCTGGATACTTGAGGGCAGAGAGAGATGTGTTTAAGGGGATTCAGGTCTTGAAAATCAAGAATCTATTTTCGTTGTTTTCATATTAATATAAAATTTGTATAAGCATTTTGAAAGAGTATGACTTAGAATAGTAGAAAAAATTAGTAAAAAAATAAATGTCAAAGTGTTGCCATGGAAACAATACAAAATGCACTAAAACAAAATTTCAAATCCCTAAGGCTCTGAATCTAATGAATGTAAATGAATTCTGTTTTTACTCTAAGGTGCGAATTGTAATATCTAAAATATTACACATGATTTTAGGATATATTAAATATTTAATTTTTAAAATAAATTTTTGGTAAAAAATTCCCTCAAAATGTGGTAAAAAAGCTGTTTTTGGAGGTGTGTTTACACAAAAATTCATAAAATGTAATATTTAATATATCCTAAAAGGATCAGTAATTTTGTAGATATTACAATTGCGCACCTTAGAGTGAAAACAGAATTCATTTATATTCATTAACTTCAGAGCCTTAGGGATTTAAAATTTTGTGCTTAGGCCATTTTGTATTGTTTCCATGGCAACGCGTGACTTTTTTTTTTCTAATTTTTTCTACTATTCTAAGTCATAATCTTTCAAAATTGTTATACAAATTCTACATTAATACCAAAGCAAAGAAAATAGTTTCCAGACCAGAGTCCCCCCTTAATCAGCGAGCCTCAGGAATCATCAGTATGCATACCCTTCTACATCTGTTGGGGAGACTGAGTGCCTATGGGTCTGCTCAAAGTTCTGTGACGTCAGCCTATTGTCTTTCCCCAGGTGGAAGATGGAGTTGGTTGTCCACTTTTGCGATTAGCGTAGGGTGGGAGCTTTAATTTACGTTCCAGGGACATATGAGTCGCCCTTGTTGTGTTATATCCGTGTTTATTTAGTGTGGTCTTGATATTGTCTATCCATCTTTTCTTGATCTTCCCCTGGGCATGGTACATGATCTTTTTTATTATATACTGTTATTGGTGGTTGATTGTATTCCATTCTCATTAAATGCCCAAACCACTGCATTTGTTGTCTTTCGATGTATTCGGTGGATGAAGTTATGTCACAGCCAACTCTAATATTGGGCTGCATAACTGATGATGAAACCCTGACCTAGTTTCAGTTGGGGGCTGGAATTAATATATGTTTGATAGAACACTTCAAGCTTTTTTACAATTTTACTCAATTCTATGAGTATGGTTATTCATTGATGAAAAATATTCATAATATTGATATTCCTTATTGCTAAACTTAACTTGTTGCATAATATAACTTTGATTTATCATATTGTGTTGATTTTAAAATGAATTCGTCTATATACAACAATACTGGAATACGAGGTCAAGTGGCGTAGTTGTGGTCTGATTTCTCATAACTTTTACCTGAGTCCGCCGGCCGTATGAGTTTATAGTTGGCTGTGGTTAAGCCCAATCGGCTTCTAATATTCTCATTCGCCTCAGTGGTTACCAGGGCCCAAATTGGGGTGTAAAGAATAGAACCACTGTTACCTGCAACGCATGTCGTAAGAGGTGACTAAGGAGAGGGCGTGGGGCTAGCTACCTAACACCATAAAAAAACACTAGATGGCTACAGAACAGAGAGCGCACCGAGTAAACGCCGGCTGAAACCGAACACATCGCCGAAGGATAAGCACCAGAGCTCCAATGGCGCTGAAGATGTGACATAAAACACACTACGGCTGCATGAATTAGATTTCCACATGAATAGAATTTATGGGGAAATCTGGTACATCGGTCTGGCGGTGATCGCGAGAGAGAGAGAGAGAGAGAGATGTCCTCAGAGGACGTCAATACATTAACAATTAATTATAATTAGTATTACTAACACAAACCAAAAACTTGTCTATATTCACCTCAAACAACTTGTACAATGCGACACACACTAGCGACAACAACTGTTGACATTGTGATGTCTCTTGCCCTGGCCCAGCCAGATCTTGGTGGAACTGAAATGGTTGAAAAATAGGAATACTGTTGCTTGCTCTAAGATGTGCTAACTACTCAACAACTACAACAAACCATAGATCTACCAAGGTCTGCAAGGTGTGTTCTGAGCTTAGCCGTGCATTCAGCAGGGTTGGAATTGGCTAGTCTCTCTTAGGAGGGACGAAACGTGAAAATTAGTAGCCTGCTGATGACCCTCAGAACACGCAAGTCAACCCCCACCTTCTAGCAGTGTAGACCGGGAAACTTTGACCGTGAGGTCAAAGGCTAACGGGCAATGGCTCACCTAGGGAGATGGACTTCCTAGGTCAGGATTTTTTTAAAATGTCTTTGAGGAGTTAACCACAAATCTCGGTGGAGGTCTAGCCCCGCCCCAGACTGGTGATATGAGTGGATTTACACTGATATCTAAGATCCAGACCCCCAGCTATGGGCAAATAGTTCCACTGCCTTGTGGGAGCCTCGGGAGAGGCAAAGTCTACGGGAATAAACCCAAACAGAAAATCAACCTGCTGCTTTGCAGGTCGGCTGGGGACAGCCAAATGCTGACGGGAGCGAACCAGTAAACGCTAGCTAAAACCAGACACATCACCAAAGGATAAGCACCATAGCTCCAAATGGCGATAAAGATGTGACGTAAAACACACCAATGCTAAGGCTGCATGAATCAGATTGCCACATGAATAGCATTTATGGGGAAATCTTGTATATCAGTCTGGGTGGTGATCGTGCGTGAGGGAGAGATCTACCAATACTACACACTATTCTTTTTACAGATACTCTCTGTTGTTCTCTTCTTCAGCTCCCATTGATTTTACCAGTTGTCCTGATGTGTTCTAAGCTTCCCTTTCTCATCACATGCCTCTAAAAATGATGATTTCTTCTTTTGTCGTCACACACGCCCATGTGTTGCCAGGGCTCTCAAGAGGAGCAAAGAATAGTTATTGGTTACTAAACTGACGTCATTGCACTCCGGGCAGACCCATAGGTGCTCAGTCTCCCCAACAGATATCGAATAGTATGCATACTGATGGTTCCTGTGGCTCGCTGATTAAACACCTCTCACTCTGCCTCTCAGACATCCAGTTCGACTTGAACAACGGGGAACTCCAAACTGCTTAAATCGCTTGATCGATTCAACATCGATTTTAGTGTCCTCATCCAAAAGAAAGTCTCGAAGAGACCGAAGAATATCCCCTTATCCATCTTCAACTCCCCAACAATCGATGCTGTTGATGCAAGCCTGTCCGCCTCTCATTACCGTAAACACCCGATGCCCAGGACAGTATATCCACGTAAGCCGCTGGAGGTTAGAAACTTCTATAGACGACATCCACTCATCCGAAACCTGCCCTTCTGGATCTTGTGAAGCATCGACTGAGAGTCAGATACAACTGCCCAGTAAATGAAGTCCCAGAAATCCAATGGATGGCAGCAGTAACGGCCTCAACCTCCATCCTCATACTAGAAATAGTTGTCCTGTATGCCCCACTTCGCTCTGCAACAACCCTACCATGCGCATTAGCCAAGAGACCCCAGCCGGATTTCTCACCACGTTGAACCGACCCATCGGTATATACAACAACATCATCATCCCTTGCATTATCTTCTATCAGCTTCTTAACTGCGAGATCAGCCTTCATGTTGCCCCAATCTCTACATTCTCTTCCAAGAGTAATGATAACGTTGAGATAGTTCATCATGCTACGTAAGAGGCGACTAAGGTAGGGGCCTATTAGGAAAGCGGGCTGTTGCTCAGTGTCATGGTTTTCTGTTTTTGTCTTGCCCTACTCTAGTGGATTGAGTGATAGTTATTTTTGCTTTTTCATCGGACTTAGCTATGCCATCTATCTATCTTTTTCGTGGTCTTCCTCTCGCATTCTTTATTGATAATGCTATCTGCTTGCTATTTCAACGTAAGCAATTCAACTTAAGCATTTCAACTTCAGCATTTATGCTACGAATTGGCAAAGCAACATCAGCTTTTAAAAGTCTAAATAAAATATGGAACTGCAAGTTATATAATATTAAAACTAAATTACGAATTTTCAATTCAAATGTTGTATCAATCCTAACATATGCCAGCGAGAGTTGGAAAATTACTAAAGATATAGAAAGAAAGTTAAATGCATTTGAAAAATAATGAACATAAAATGGAACGAATTCAGGAGAAGTGATGAAATCAGAGACATGTCTGGTCAACCACTAGTGACAACTGTTATAAGAAAGAGAAGATGGAGATATGTTGGACACACCTTGAGGAGAAATGATCATCGAATATCAAAGCAGGCATTGAAGGGGATGCAAAGGGTTCAAGAAAGAGAGGATGACCCAAGGAGACCCTGAAATGAACTTTGCTGAGAGAGGCAGGAAATATCGGTCTCAATTCCATGGAGGAGATTGAGTGAGTTGCCCAGAATACAGAGGTATGGAGAAATTGCTTGCAGGCCCTATGTAACATTTAAGTGTACAAGAGGAATTATTATTATGTAATCTTATTTTCCTGTCACCATCATATTAACTAGTTCCTCAATCCCTTACTTTATTTCTGCCTACCAAGATTATCCATCTGAGCACAGAATCTTTTCTTTCTGTTGTCCTTCTCTGTTTTTTGCCGTTAGGCGTAGCAGGTTTAACTGATGATCGGCTTTCAAGATAGTGTACACTTGGTCGCTTGATATGCTGTGGTATTGTGGAGTTTTAAGATGTCTGTAACTCCATCAATCCATCTTTTATTGGTTGCCCTTCCTCTTGATGACTCCATTTTCAGGTTGTACGCTCTTGCAAATGGTGTATTCGGATTCATTCTCACCAAGTGGCCAAACTATTTGAGTCTCTGTTTTTCAATGAATCTAATAACAGGTGTTGTTCAGACTGTTCTAATTTCCTCATTTCTGATATGGTCTCTTCTTGTTTTATTTACCGCTTTCCTCAATCATCTATTTCGCATGTGGTAATTTTCCTTTCTTGTTCTTTTGTCAGTGCCATGTTTGGCACTGGTAGCACAGTGTTGGTATGAAGATTGCATTTATAATCTGTCTTTTAGTCTCTAATGGAACTGCTGGGTGTTTCAAGATTGGGGTAAGTTGGTATGTAATGTTGTTGGCTTGCTGGATTCTGAATAAAACAACACAAAAACTTACTAGGAACATGATAACCAGAAGGAGTTTCTTCTTCTCGCTTCGTTCTTTACGATCAATTTTAATCACTCTTTGTGATATGTTTGATCTTTGCCAAGAATGTGTATACGTTGCACATTGGTTTGGTAGGCCCTAATTGCACAGACTTCTATAAGTCTAGGACATGTGCATCGGATTTCAGTCAAATCTCCTTAGTCAACTCTTACGACATGCGTGGCAGGTAACAGTGGTTCTATTCTTTACACCCCAAATTTGGGTCCGCAACCACTCGGCTGAGAAGGAGCTTGAGTATATACCAGAACAAAAAAACTTACTAGGAACATGATAACCAGAAGGAGTTTGAGAATTCAAAGGCAGAAAACCAGGTTGGTAGCCAGGTACTTGATGACCATCTTGGCCTGGAACTGGTTCATGTTGCACTTCCTTCACACCAGATTTCTGTATAGCTATGCTAATTTCATTCGCTGTCAGACCTGGAAACATTTTTAATAAATTAACATAAAATGTTGTTATACAGAAAAGAAGTTGTTACATTTGTGATCTTAGTTTAGTTTAGTCGTTGGATCACCATCACTGCACGTCGAACAAATTAGTCCATAAGTGCTCCGATCTCTCCTCAGTATGTCCATCAGCGTGTGGCGACTAACGACACCGGTTCTTTGTTGGTTTACAATTCTCCTTTGTCTGCCAGCATAGCGTTCTTGTCGAGCTACACCACACTTAACTTTGAGTTCTTGCAGTCTGGTTAGTGTTGTAGATTCACCGCTATTACGTGAATCATGTACACGCCTCTCTCCCTTAAGGAATTGATAATATCAGCCTGGTCCATTGCTCGCCCGCTTTGGACAGCAGCCATACCTGCAAGCCTATCCGCACGTCATTCCCCCTTACACCTGCATGCCCTGGCACAAAATAAAACTGATCTTTGTCAGCTTAGACCTCCCCAGCGACTCTATCCAATGTCTCCTAGCCCATCTTGTGATCTTCATGGTAAGGAGTCAAATATGTTACTTTAGTTCAATTTGTTACTTTTAGTTGAATGCACAAACTTATGTTACTTTAGCCAACCTACACATAAAAACTTATGTTACTTTATTTCTTCTTCTTCTTCTTCTGCATTCTCACTAGATTGGGATTTGGGATTCTCTAATAAAGGCCGCCGTCTGCCTCAGATTATCAGCCACGCAATACAGTTTGTCTTGGACGCTGGTGTAAGTGGGCCACCTCTTTCTTCTCAGGTCTGCATACTGGGGGCAGTTCTGTAGGATATGTTCTGTTGTCATACTTGCCAAGCCACATGGCACAGGTTCCTATCTTGAATTTAGTGTACAGGTGGTGTCTCATTCTGTTGTGACCCGTCCGGAGGCGAAGTATGGCTGTCTGGTCCCGTCTGGACAGTTGGTAATATCCATCATTCTTGTTGTGTTTTGGGTGTTCTTTATCCCATTTTGCTTTGTAGTGTCCTCTGGCGATGGTTTTTACTTCTTCATACGAGGGGAAGTCAATAAGTAAGCCACAAATGGCTGTAGAAAATAACTAAACATGATAACAACTTGAAACCAGTTTATTTTTATACATACATTGTCCCTTTATTTCTCAACATAATTTCCACCAACATTGATGCACTTATCCCATCGTTTTATCAGTCCTCCCAAACCGGCTGCATAGAACTGCGGGCTCTGTTTTCTAAACCACGTTTCACTTCACATTCAACTTCGGCGTCATTCACGAAATGTCTCCCGCCAAGGTGGGTTTTCAGTGGACCAAAAAGGTGGAAATTGCTAGGGGCTAAGTCGGGACTGTAAGGTGGATGTTCCAGAACTTCCCACCTTAGTTGGTTAATTTTCTCCTGAGTTAATCGAGCCGTATGTGGTCTGACATTGTCATGAAGAAGCAACACTCCTCTAGTCAGCAACCCTGGACGTTTTTTCGAATTGCATCATGAAGCATCGATAGAACTTCACAGTACGATTCGGAATTCACATTGTCACCTTTCTTCATGAAATTGGTTAAAAGCACTCCCTGACAATCCCATAACACCAGCAACATAACCTTCCCTGCTGATGGCGTAACCTTGAATTTTTGGACACAAGACGAAGAAGGATGTTTCCACTGCATTGAAGCACGCTTTGATTCGGGCTGGTAGTGATGCACCCATGATTCATCCTCAGTAACAATCATGTTCAGCATCTCTTCTCCTTCATCTTCGTATCGACAGAGATGATGCAATGACAGGCCAAATCGGTTCATTTTGTGTTCCTCTTTCAATTGTCTGGGTACCCATCTTGAGCACACTTTCTTAAATTTCAATCGATCATGCATTATGCTGTATGCTGAACCATGTGAGCACCCTATTGCAGATGCTACAGAGTCTATCGTTACTCGCCTGTCACCTCTAATCATCTCCTCCACCCGCTGCACTGATGCTTCTGTTGCAATCTCAACAGGACGACCAGATCGGATTTCATCAACAATTTTAGAGCGTACTTGAGAGAACATTTTTCTACCCAACTATGCACCGTTTTACAGGACAAACATTTGTCAGCATAAACAGGAAGCATTTCCTTATGAATGTCCTTTGCAGGCAGTCCTTTTGCCCACAAAAACGCACAACAGCACGTTGCTCTTTAGTTGTACTCTCCGTAAGTACAGTCGCCATTTTGTTTATGCGCTGCATGCGCATGGGACACATAGCGCCACCTGGCGAACGGAATATAAAGTTGGATGTTGCTGTCACCTAATGACACTTTTAGAAAACACCAACTACATTTACCTACCATCTCACATAACTTTGTGGCTTACTTATTGACTTCCTCGTAGCTAACCAGGTTGTCATCTTGGGGCATTCCTGCTCCCTCTTTAGCCAGTCTGTCAGCATCTTCATTCCCCTTGATCTTGCAGTGTGAGGGTATCCACAGGATTACTACCCTCTCAGAATCAAGAGATAACTGGGCTAAGGTTGATGATATTTAACTTAAATGTCAAGGCTGTCCTTCTATATGGAGCGGAGACATGGAGAACAACTAAGGGGAACACCAACAAGTTGCAGACATTCATCAATAGATGCCTGCGAAGGATACTCCATCTGCGATGGTATGACAGTACTACAAACAGGGAACTCTGGGATAGAACAAGACAACGACAGGTGGAACAAGAGATAAGGAGCAGAAGGTGGCGATGGATAGGACACACACTGAGGAAACCCCTAACAGCATCACAAGACAGGCTCTCTGATAGAACCCTCAGGGCAATAGAGGATGAGGAAGACCCAGGAACACCTGGAGTCGGGAGTTGGAGACGGAATGCAAGAAAATGGGGAGAGAGTGGAGAGATCTGGAAAGGATGGTCTTAGATAGTTGGGCTTAGAAGGCCTTGGTTGCGGACTTATGCTTCCCTAGAGGCGAAGGGTGAAGAAGAGCCAAAGAAACCAGTAGTATGCATATACTTCAACATGTTGGGGAAGATTGAGCACCTGTGGGTCTGCCCGGAGTGCCATGACACTGGTTCAGCATCCAATAACATTTCTTTATACATATATTCTTCTCGTAATGTTCTAGAAGAACGGTAAAGAGAAGAAGATGAAGACCATGGAGAAGATGGATTCAGAATGTAACTGATGGTTTGAACATGACGGCTGCAGACACAGGACATCTGGCCTATGAGAGAAATTCCGGAGGACTGTTAGGGTGGCAAAGTTCTGTTCAGGACTAGCTATTTGATGATGATGATGACCGTTCTACCTTACATAGAGCCTATACGCAATTTCTCCATACCACTCTGTCCTGGGCAACTCGCTCAATATCTTCCATGGAATTGAGTACGATATTTCTTACCTTTTTCAGCAAAGTTCATTCACGGTTTCCCTACGGTCTCCCACTTCAACGCCTGCTTTTGTATTCTTTGATCATTTCTTCTTAAAGTATGCCCAACATATCTCTATCTTCTCCCTCTTATAAAAGTTGTTACTAGTAGTTGACCAGACATTTCTCTAATCTCATCACCTCTGAATTCACCCCACTTTATGTCCATTATTTTTCGCATACATCTATTTTAAGTGCATTCCGCCTGTGTTGTGCCGGAGCTTGCAAGGGAAGCAAAGAATACTACCACTGTGACCTACAACGAATGTCGTAAGAGGCGACTGATGTAGGACCTAGGAAGCTACCCTAGTAAATAAAAAGCATCGCAGAAATCGGATATGCTGACCTACTTGTAGGCGCATAAATTGCACAATGTACAATCTCTCTTAGGCTCAAATCACATACAAATCACAAAGAGTGGTTAACAAGTGGTTGATATGGAGCGTAAGAAGATAAAGAAACGCATTCAACTTACTTTCTATATCTTTAGTCATTTTCCAACTCTCGCTGGCGTATGTTAAGATTGATACAACATTTGAATTGAACATTCTTCAAGGTTTAATAACCTTTCTTTCACCATCAAATAGCTTGTCCTGAGCAGAACTTTGCCACCCCAACAGTCCTCCGGAATTTCTCTCTCTCATAGGCCAGATGTCCTGCCTCTGCAGTCGCCATGTTCAAACCATCATCAAATAGCTTGCCCTGAGCAGAACTTTGCCACCCCAACAGTCCTCCGAATTTCTCTCTCTCATAGGCCAGATGTCCTGCTTCTGCAGCCGTCATGTTCAAACCATCATCAAATAGCTTGTCCTGAGCAGAACTTTGCCACCCCAACAGTCCTCCGAATTTCTCTCTCTCATAGGCCAGATGTCCTGCCTCTGCAGCCGTCATGTTCAAACCATCATCAAATAGCTTGTCCTGAGCAGAACTTTGCCACCCCAACAGTCCTCCGAATTTCTCTCTCTCATAGGCCAGATGTCCTGCCTCTGCAGCCGTCATGTTCAAACCATCATCAAATAGCTTGTCCTGAGCAGAACTTTGCCACCCCAACAGTCCTCCGAATTTCTCTCTCTCATAGGCCAGATGTCCTGCCTCTGCAGCCGTCATGTTCAAACCATCATCAAATAGCTTGTCCTGAGCAGAACTTTGCCACCCCAACAGTCCTCCGAATTTCTCTCTCTCATAGGCCAGATGTCCTGCCTCTGCAGCCGTCATGTTCAAACCATCATCAAATAGCTTGTCCTGAGCAGAACTTTGCCACCCCAACAGTCCTCCGAATTTCTCTCTCGCATAGGCCAGATGTCCTGCCTCTGCAGCCGTCATGTTCAAACCATCATCAAATAGCTTGCCCTGAGCAGAACTTTGCCACCCCAACAGTCCTCCGAATTTCTCTCTCTCATAGGCCAGATGTCCTGCCTCTGCAGCCGTCATGTTCAAACCATCATCAAATAGCTTGCCCTGAGCAGAACTTTGCCACCCCAACAGTCCTCCGGAATTTCTCTCTCTCATAGGCCAGATGTCCTGCCTCTGCAGCCATCATGTTCAAACCATCATCAAATAGCTTGTCCTGAGCAGAACTTTGCCACCCCAACAGTCCTCCGGAATTTCTCTCTCTCATAGGCCAGATGTCCTGCCTCTGCAGCCATCATGTTCAAACCATCATCAAATAGCTTGTCCTGAGCAGAACTTTGCCACCCCAACAGTCCTCCGGAATTTCTCTCTCATAGGCCAGATGTCCTGCCTCTGCAGCCGTCATGTTCAAACCATCATCAAATAGCTTGCCCTGAGCAGAACTTTGCCACCCCAACAATCCTCCGAATTTCTCTATCTCATAGGCCAGATGTCCTGCCTCTGCAGCCGTCATGTTCAAACCATCATCAAATAGCTTGCCCTGAGCAGAACTTTGCCACCCCAACAGTCCTCCGGAATTTCTCTCTCATAGGCCAGATGTCCTGCCTCTGCAGCCGTCATGTTCAAACCATCATCAAATAGCTTGCCCTGAGCAGAACTTTGCCACCCCAACAGTCCTCCGGAATTTCTCTCTCCTATAGGCCAGATGTCCTGCCTCTGCAGCCGTCATGTTCAAACCATCAGTTACATCCTGAATCCATCTTCTCCATGGTCTTCCTCTTCTTCTCTTTGCCGGTATGCCTCCTTCCATGATGGTCTTCTCCAGCCCTTCATGTCTTTTTATATGTCCAAAATATCTCAATTTTCTCTTTCTTATTTGTAGCATCAGCCAGTTTTCTTTGATTTTGAGTTCTTTCTGGATATATCTATTTCTTCTCTTCTTCACTATAATTTAAAAATTCTATGGCACATCTCACCTTTCTTTTCTAAAAATAGCTTTTTCTGGTACAAAGGGCTTGACATGACTTTTGGATTCTGTAGGAACTTGACTGCAGTATTAATCTAACAGAAAACAATAATAACTGTTAAGACTGTATTACAACTATTTCCCAAACATTAGTAAAATATTAATATATTTAGTTTAGTCGTCTGGTCATCATCACTGCACATTAAACCAATTAGCCCATAAGTGTTCGGATCTCCTCCTCAGTATGTCTCTCAGTTTAGTTTAGTCGTCGGATCATCTTCACTGCACATCGAACCAATTAGTCTATAAGTGCTCCAATTTCCTATTCAGTATGTCTCTCAGCGTATAGCAACTAACGACACCAGTTCTATATTGGTTTTTATTCTTTTTTATGGCTACCAGTATAGTGCTCTTGTCTAGGTACACCACATTTTACTTAGTATTATTGCAATCTGGTTACGGTTGTAGATTCACCACTATTACTTGAATCGTTTACACGTTCTCTGGGCCTTAAAAATGTAGAATACCAGCCTGGTCCATTACTCGTCCGCTTTTTACAGCAATCAAGCCTGCAAGTCTATTGGCAAGTTCTTTTCCCCTTGATTGATAGAACCACCATCACTTTGGTGAGTCACCATATGTGCTTCAATCTCTTTCTTACACAGGAAGATCTCTCTCTCTCGCGTGTGATCACCGCCCAGACAGATGTACCAGATCTCCCCATAAATTCTATTCATGTGGATATCTGATTCATGCAGCCTTAGCATTGGTGTGTTTTACATCACATCTTCAGCACCATTTGGATCTCTGGTGCTTATTCTTCGGCGATGTGTCCGGTTTCAGTCAGCGTTTACTTGGTTCACTCTCCGTTCTGTAGCCATCTAGTATTTTTACGGTGTGGGGTAGCTAGCCCAACCTCCTTAGTCACCTCTTACGCATGGCAGGTAATAGTGGTTCTATTCTTTACACGCCAATTTGGTCCCCGGTAACCACTCAGGTGACAGGAAGGTGACAGCGATGTGTCCGATGCATGTGACTGCATGTCTCTGAGCTTCTACTTTTATACTGTTACAGTAAATCTCTGTAGTCAATGATAATGACTGCTTCTTACTTTTTTAGTTTTATAACATACAATTGATCACCTATACCAGCCGGCACCTGATGATGATGATGAACATACAATTTACTGTAAAATATAGAAAATGGTTTATACCAAGTTTTCTCTGGGTCCTTCAGCAGGTGCAAGAATTTCTTTGTTGCCATCTCCATTGAGTTGGTTCTCAGTAGACTCACTATCCATTTCAGTCTCTAGAAAAGATATATGTAAAAATTTTAGCAACGAAGGAAGCAATGAAAACAAAGAAGAACCACATCAAGTGCCACCTCCTCATCACAGATTAGCTATAATTTATCCTAAACATTTTGTGTCTTGTTGTTCTACAGGGTGTTCAAGATAAAAGCAGCCTGTGAATGAAGCTAATCTGGCATATATGTATGAAAATGAGAAGGTTCAGTTATGACGTAGTATAGGTCAAGGTTGTGTGACGGTATGTAATTGTAGTGCAGGAAGAAGCGATGAACAAATGTGACGAAGGACGAGCTAGTCAGAACCGGTTTACATAGTAAATATACACCACACAATAGGTTAACTGGCAACTTTCGATTTGTCAATGGGACTGCAATTATCTTGAACAGCCTGTAATAAGTCAGCTTGAAAAATGAAGTACATGACATCATCACAAAAAAAGTTATAAAACAAAGTAGTAAAATTAGTCACAATAGTTACTGCTATAGTCTACTGTTGTTCTTGGTAAACTAGAAAGAACAAATGAAATATTCATTATAACAGATGTTGGAAATATCCACCACGAACTTCAAGATATGTCTGTACACGTTTCTTTATATTGTCAAATATTCTTTCTTCCGTTGAAAACACCATTATGATTTGAGTGAAAAGAATGACTCCAGCAGACAACAGTCATTCACTGCATATTGCGTCACAATTGACTATTGAACACATTTTTTTATGATGTCACATACTTTGTTTTTCACATTTGTTCTACATATAAAGTGTTGTGAGACTTTTCAAACACCCTGTAGTACATTCAACTGTTAACACTACTTAGCCCTTTAGCTGCTAAGGACGTATATATACGTTTTTCCCATTCACTTCTAAAGATGAATTAACAAGTCTGTTATTATCTCTCCTCGGTGGACTAAAGACATGTTAACACGTTTTACATTGCTACTGTCACTGCTATAGGCGTACATTCACGTTTGTGAAATAGAAAGAGAACAAATAGATCTATCCAGAAAGAACTCAAAATCAAAGAAAACTGGCTAATACTACAAATAAGAAAGAGAAAATTGAGATATTTTGGACATATACAGAGACATGAAGGGCTGGAGAAGACCATCATGGAAGGAGTCATACCGGCAAAGAGAAGAAGAGGAAGACCATGGAGAAGATGGATTCAGGATGTAACTGATGGTTTGAACATGACGGCTGCAGAGGCAGGACATCTGGCCTATAGAGAGAGAAATTCCGGAAGACTGTTGGGGTGGCAAAGTTCTGCTCAAGACAAGCTATTTGATGATGATGATGATGACCTAGATTTTTACTTAATTATCAATACGATCATTGGAAGTCACAGAGATGTGGTTTTACAGAAGAATGTTGAGAATTCCATGGACAGCAAAGAAAACAAACGTGGAGGTTTTAAATCAGGTCTGCATACAAAGAAACCTTATCAAAAGAATAAGAATCCAACAATCAAGGTTCTTCGGGCATATAATGCGAAGAGAAGGTTTAGAACATTTGGTGACTACAGGTAAAATTCAGGAAGGAGAGATCGTGGAAGACAGAGGGAGAAGATGTTGGATGGCCTGACATCATGGTTCGACAAAATATCGACGTCAGAACTGATTACATGCACCAAGCAAAGAGAGTTGTGGATAGACATGATCGCTACGCCGGCAGGCATGGCACTTGATTGATGACCTAGAAACACAGAGTAGCTATTTTTAGCTCAGCCTTCGGAAAGTATGTAGCAGTAAAAGGGTTAATACTTATTAGGTAATGTCTATTGCGGTGATGCCCAATGTTTTTATATAGTGGGATGCATCTGATTTATGGTTGTGGAGGGCTGGCACCATGTGATGATTCCAATACTATTACTACTAATAACAGTTGAGATAAAAGCAAGGGGAAACCTTATTGCATTGAGTAATGTTATGCGATCTATGTCATGGCACACTGGGCATTCCCATTCATGCTCTGTCCTCCGCTGCAGGAGCCATCCCAAAGTCCATTTTCTCACTGCATGCCTAATTTTCTAACTCGGCCCAGTGTCTGAGACTCGCTCATGTCACATAAATATTGAATTGAGTAAAATATGGAAGTCGAAGCAAACATAAAGCTGAGAATCTTTCAATCAAATGTGAAGTCAGTGCTGTTCTATGGCTTGAAACATGGAAGACAACAAGAGAAACCATCAGAAAACTACAAACATTCATAAATAGATGTTTACGTAGAATAGAGGGACTGACATGGTATGATAAGATTACGAACGAGGAACTCAGAGAAAGAACTAAGCAGGTAAGAGTGGAGAAAGAGCTAAGGAAGAGATGCTGGCAATGGATAGGACACACATTGAGAAGGCCGACTGGAAGCATAGCAAGACAGGCACTATTTTGGAACCCACATGGAAAGAGGAGTAGGGGAAGGTCTAGAAATACCTGGAGAAGAGAGGTGGAGACTGATATTAAAAGGATGGGTAAAACATGGAAAGAATTGGAAGGGATGGATGGAGAGAGAGGAAAAGCTGGAAGAAGTTTGTTGAAGACCTGTGCTCTGTTGGGAGTTAAAAAGTGAAGATGAATAGTTAAGATGGAAAATCTTTCTCCAGTAAAAACATCAAAGAGTTAGGTTAGGGAGCAGTAGAATGGTTACAAAATAAAACAAGATTGCTAAAACGGGAAGATCATGTTCATGTGAGTGCTATGAAAAAGTTGAAAAATAGTTTTGTTTTCTTGAAATCTGATGTTAAAGCTGGATGGGTAAAATAAGGTAACATGAATGTATGACAAGGATGCCAGACTGCACCATGTTGAACAGCACTGGTCTATTGTCTTCAATTTATACTTCTAGCAAGGTCTTCAAGTTTTGTATTGTATGTACGTAATCAGTTATCAGAGTACTATCATCATAGCACTCCGAAAATGCCCATAGGTGATCTGATCTTCGCCTCAACAAATCCAGCAGTGTCTTGTGGCCCAACATGCCAGTTCGATGTTGATTAATTGTAATGTCTTATCTTTCTTTAGTTCTCCTTCAAAAAAATATTTACAGATAAGAAATAAACACTAACAGGCCTAGACATACCAGAAGAAGAGAGATGGAGGCTGATATTAAAAGGATAGGTAAAACATGGGAAGAATTGGAAGGGATGGCAAGAGAGAGGAAGAGCTGGAAGAAATTTGTTGAAGACATGTGCTCCGTTGGGAGTTGAAAGGTGAAGAAAAAGAATAAATATTAACAGTTTTGAATACCATATTACTACTACTGCTGTCTTGTAGTATGACTGGGGACAATCAAAGGCTAGCGGAGTAAACCGTACACAAAACTGGACGGCAGGAAAGCCAAGTAGTCCATAAAAGAGTAAATTGGGCAGATGAAGCTCATCAGCCCGGGAGAGTAGGTAGTCTAATGGTCGCTACCCTAAAAGAAAATAGCAACCTGCTGCCTTGTAGGTTGGCTGGGGACAGCAAAAGGCTAACGGAGAGCGAACCCAGTGAACTCTGGTTGATATTGGACACTTCACCGAAGGATAAGCACTAGAGCTACAAATTATACTGAACGTTGTGACGTAAAACACATTCTTGGCAAAGGTTGTGTATATATCACAATTAGAATGATAAACATGTTGAAAAAGAACGATCGCAAGAGAGAGAGAATACCATATTGATACTTAACTCTTAGTATACGCAACAAGAAACAACGTTTTTGCACGCTGAGTATACCCGAATATATTAATAATTTACTGAAATTGTCTATATTTGTAGTGCTAATAAAATGTTTTTTATATCAAAAATAGCAGAAATGAAAGCTCTATCTTATACACATAGCTGTAAAATGTATGTAGTTATGAAAAATAATAACATATAAAAAACCAAAAGTACGGTTCTAACAGGAAGATCTAGCCAATAGACCCGCCTTATAAACGAGACATCAAGAAGATCTATTCAATAGACCTGCCATATAATAAGAGTTAAGAAGGAATCGCGAGTGAAAAATAAAACAAACATATACAGAAATTGAGAGAACAAAATCAAGAGCTACACAAACAAATAGTCTTAGGCTTTAGAGTCTTATCAGAAAATACCACCGCAGTAAAGAGACAGAGCTAATGCGCATTATAGGGTTGTTGCAGAGCGAAGTGGGGCATACAGGACAAATACTTCTAGTATGAGGATGGAGGTTGAGGCGTTACTTGCTGCCATCCATTGGATCTCTGGGACTTCATTTACTGGGGCCATTGTTGTATCTGACTCTCAGTCAATGCTTCACAAGATCCAGAAGGGCAGGTTTCGGTATGAGTGGATGTAGTCTATAGAGGTTTCTAACCTCCCGAGGTTTATGTGGATATAATGTCCTGGGCATGCAGGTGTTTACGGTAATGAGAGAGCGGACAGGCTTGCATCGACAGCATAGATTATATAAAAATGGATAAGGGGGATGTTCTTCTGTCTCTTCACGACTGACTGTTGGATGAGGACACTAAAATCGATGTTCAATCGCTCAAGCGATTTAGGCAGTTTGGAGTTACCCGTTGTACAAGTCAACTGGATGCCTGAGAGGCAGAGTGAGAGGTGTGTTTAATCAGCGAGCCACGAGAACCCTCAGTATGCATACTCTTTGATATCTGTTGGGGAGACTGAGCACCTATGGGTCTGCCCGGAGTGCAATGACGTCAGTTTAGTAACCAATAACCAGAAGAGACAGAAAATTAACTAGAGCAATAATAAATAATGACTGCCCACCATCCTCACCTTTGATCTGGAGATTGAGCTTCTTAAACAAATAATATATTATTAATATGATGTCTTTGTTTGCAAACCAATTTATTTGTTTTTCAGAATTTCTCACTTACACTTGTTATACATCCTATATTCAAATATATAGAGCCTGTGTAATTGGTTCATTACTATATGGCTAAGAAACATGGGCAACCTACTCAAGACACGAGAGAAGACTTAACATCTTTCACCTTTGATGTCTCCGCAAGATTATGAACATCATGTGGGAGAACAAGATAACCAACTCTGAAGTACTGCAATGTGCAAACCTGCCTTCCATCATGGGCATGCTCAGCAGTAGATGACTAAGATGGTTAGGGCATGTGAGGAGAATGTAAAATTGTTGCCTACCAAAACAAATGTTTTTTTGTGAACTTTTGAAGGGGAAGAGGCACCGGAGCAGACCAATGCTCAGATATAAAGATGTCTGCAAGGCCTCAGTGAAACACTTTTCTTTAGGTCCCAGCATGTGGGAAAAACTAGCTGATAACAAGAGTTCCGTGGAAAGCGATATTGTGCAGGGCGCAGACTCTTTTGAGAAGAGACTTATGTATGAGATGAAAGACAAGCATTTGAGAGAAAAGCAAAAACTCTGAGGTTTGTCACAGTAAATCACTTGCCAATTGACCGTCTCTAAATACAAAAAGGCCATAGATATATTCTAAGTTATATGTTAATATGTTGTATATTTAACGCGTTATATTTGATTTGCGATTTACTCATGAAATCACAAATGTTTACTAATGCTACATTTCATCTGCTGTTGCTATCTTCATGGCGTGTTGTGTGTTCAGAAGCTACCAATCATCAGATATCTGAGATCAGATAGTAGATATAATATATAAAGATAAGATAATAATATTATCATATATTATTATAAAGCAATAATAATTTATAACATAAACATTTCTTCTTCTGCGTTCTCAATAGATTGGGATTTCGGATTCTCTAACCTAATGAAGGCCGCGCGGCAGTGCTGAGTGCAATATATAAAATTCATTATAATACATAGTCTTATGATAATCAAATAAAATTTATTGAATAATTAATAATACTACTGACTGTATCATCAATTATAATCATAATGTATTGTATGGCTATGGTTGATAAAATTAAAATATTGAAACAAAAAATTACAATAACTTATAAATATTTAATTTAGTCGAGAGTGTCAGTGTCGTCAAACAAGATTATTTTTGCTTTAATTTATTAAAACTTATTTACAAAACAAAGAAATAATTTCAGACCTGAATAAAACGTATCAGTGTTCGAATAACAGAATCGCTATTCACTGATGGTAAACCTTTAATTTGTTGGACTTGTATCGAACATCCAGAAATGTTATTTCTCCAACCTTTGATCATAATAATGATGAGAGTTCTCTCCCATGGATTATACAAAATATAGATTTTTACCGGAAGAAAATTGGAATCGGATATCATTTATATGAGGACTATCATCATAGCACTCCGGACATGTCCATAGGTGCTCCGATCTCCGCCTCAGCAAATCCAGCAGTGTCCAGCGGCCCAACACGCCAGTTCGATGTTGATTAATCAATCTCTTTGCATATTTAGTATGTCGTTCTTTTCGGGCTGCACCAATATTGACACCCATCTCTTTCAATCTGGTCAGCGAGTGGGATTCACAACCCTGAAATTCCACTGTCCGGGAAAGACTCTCAATGCGTGAAGAATGTAATTTCGATCCATGGCAGCTCCTCTGATATTGTAGCCAAGCCAGCCAATCTATCAGCTCGTTCATTACCCCTAACTCCTGCCTGCTCAGGGACAAAAATGAAGGTGATTTCTCTGTTCATTGTCTGTACCAGTACCTCCACCCAGTTGCGTCTCCCCATTTATGATTCGAATTTACGAATCATGCTCATGGAGTCACTGAGTATGAAAACACGAGAGAGTTGTGAGATGCCAACCATTTCACCGCCTCCGTAACTGCCCGAACCTCCATTGTCAAATTACGTGTGGTTGTTGCGTATGTCCCATTGGCCTCTCTTATTGTTTGTCCTCCTGAGCGTGCTGAAAAAACCCACGCACCGCGTTGTTTGTGAATGACTGAACCATCGGTGTAAATAACCACATCTGTATCATTGATATTGTCATTCAAGAGGGCCTCAGCCTCCACGTCAATCAGTGATGGATTATTTTGTTCGCAGTTTTTCTTAATAGATGTAATAACTGTGAAAGCAGTCTGAAATTGAGGTGGCACAGCAATCCATTCCTCTCCTGGTTCAGTTCCGGAAGGATCACATATTTTCCTAAGCGTATCTTCCGCCTGACTCAGTCATGATCTGCTTCTCTTGAGTCTAGACCCTTTCTCCTTAATGAGTTATTCATGGAGAGTGTTCCTTGTTTGCGTTGATTGTTAGATATGATCGAACCCTCCAAGTTTCAATTCTGTTAGCTTCTTCTCCTTCTTCTTCTTCTTCTTCTTTGCGTTCGTTCTTTACGACCAATTTTAATCAATCTTTGTGATTTGTTTGATCTTTGCCAAGAACGTGTATACGTTGCATATTGGTTTGGTAGGCCCCTAAACGCATAGACTTCTACACACTTAGGACACATGCATCCGATTTCAGCCAAACCTCCTTAGTCGCCTCTTACGACATGCATGGCAGGTAACAGTGGTTCTATTCTTTACACCCCAAATTTGGGTCCCGGTAACCACTCGGGCGAATTCTGTTAGCAATAGTGGGGATGTCAAGAAAGAATCTCATTGACACTCCTAGTATATCTTTGGTGCATCCCAGAATGATGCGCATATCCTCATTCTGAATTCTTTCCAGTCTCACTGTTTGCGTAGGACAAATTGTTAGGAGAGTGCATGCATATTCTATACATGACAGAACAATACCTTGGTACAGGAGCACAAGAAGGCATTGCTCAATGTTAGCAGCCGCCATGATTTTCAGTGCGGATAGTGGGTTGCGAGTCTTGGCAATAACTTGGTCGATATAGTCCCTAAAGCATAGACTGCGATCAAATTTTACACCCAAATAACTGATAGGTGCTATTCAAGTGAGAGTATGTCCATCTATAGTGACATGTTGTGTTTCAGAATTTACAATGTGATTATTTAGGGAGAACCATGATAGCATAGCTTTGGTATGGTTTATCGTTGCACCAGAGACATCACACCAGGTCATCGTACCGGTCCAGTTCTTCCTGGAGTTTATTAGCAATTGCATCCCTGTTTCTTATTGTCTGTACACTATGATGTCGTCTGCAAATGACAGTGTTCGCCCCTGCAAGATAGAAATTGGAAATTTAGACCATAACACAACAACTGGCTCAAATACCGCAGCGGTCAATTTGGTAGCAAATTTGTTCTCGTGGATTTTTACGAACGATAGAAATAGACCTCACCGTTCAGAAAGCAATGGCAAACTACTGAACGTAGTGATGTCTAGAAAATCGACGTCTCGTTTACTGTGGTTGATGACTAAGTCATTGGTTGATGCTCGTCCATCACCGATGATGACCGCAATTTTCATCCAAGGGAACGTAGTTGCGTTATGTCTTGTGTGTGCGTAGATGACTAGTGAGTCCGATGTGGGCTTGAAATGTTCTTGTACAGTGTGAGCAAGGAATACCTGCAAGTTATGGAATACTTGCACTCAAGGAATACTTGCAAGTTATGGAATACTTGCACTCAAGGAATACTTGCAAATTATTGGTTAATGAACTGATGTCACAGCACTCTGGGCTGACCCATAGGTGCGGTCTTCCCCAACAGATTTCGAAGGGTATGTATACTACTGATGGTTCCTGTGGCTCGCTAGTTAGACACACACTTCTCTCTCTCTCTCTCTCTCTCTGCCCCTCAAGCAACCAGCACTACGTGTACAACGTGTAATCCGAACTCCTTAAATCCCAACTCCCTAAGTCCCAATTCCCTAAATCCCAACTCCATAAGTCCCAACTCCCCAAGTCCCAACTCCCTAAATCCCAACTCCCTAAGTCCCATTTTTTTTATACATAAGTGTGGGATTCTCCGGAAGAAGTTAAATCCAATTTTTCATGTTTGTTGGCATACACGCTCTGATATAACCAATACAATGTTTGTCATTGGGTTGACAATGCCGTGTCTCAGCTTAAAGAGGCTTTAATTACCTACATGCCCGTCTGCCCAGCGTGTTCGTAGCGCGTTGGACTACGGGTGACTATCCCTCTGTGTGTGCGGGTTCAATTCCGTGGGATGGCAGAAAAGCCACAGATTCCCCAGATTTACGGTGTTCGTGGCACCGAACCGAAGGGTTACGATGTCCATGGCACCTGAGCCGAAAAGCTGAAAAGCTCAAGTGCTTCTGGATCGGAAAAAAATTACCCACATAACAAACTTCACCTCTATAAGGATCAGAGATGGCATACCGTCTGCCGAAAGCATTGCACAAAGCACGAACACCTTAGCTCCGGCAACAGTCATTTCATGAACAAATTGCATACGTGTCTCGGTCTAGATTGGAACTCACAACCTTCAGTACGAAAGGCAAACGACTCACCTCACCATTGAGACCCCCTCCTTCTTCTTCTTCTGCGATCAACTTTGCTATGCGACTACTCCGGTATGTGTCATAAACAGGGCGGTGCTCTTGAGATCTTCACCGGTCCCCCATAGTTTGTCTTGTAGGGTTGTTTCTGTTGGCCACATTTTCATTCTCACACTGCTCAAGCTGGGACAGTCTTGCAGGATGTGCTCTGGGGACTGCTTTGGTGCTCCACATGTGCAGGCTGCCGAGTCCCTGAGACCCATTCTGTGAAGGTGTGCTCTGAGACTGCAGTGTCCTGTTCTAAGTCTGAAAACTGTGGTCTATGCTTTTCTGTTTAGTGTATTTATACTGTCGTGCTTTGGGTTGTATCCTCCATTTGTTTTTCTCCAGATCATTTTCCTGGATTGTTTCAGGAGAGTCTTTGCCTCTGTAAAACTTTGTGTTGGGTGGTGTTGTGTTAGGCTCCCCAGCCTTTGCGATTCCTGGTATGCCACAGTGAGCTGGTATCCACTGTAAGACCAGTTCGGATTTTTGTGACAACAAGCTGATATTTTGCCGTATGTCCTGAATGAGCGTGTCTTGTCTGGGACATGAGATAGCCTGGAGAACGGATCTTGAATCGGAGACCCCATAATGGATGTAATCTCTTGGTGGATTTTATTTCTGCTTTCTTCTAGCACGTTTCATGTCAGCAAGTTGTCTTAGTCCGACTTCACCAGTTTTCAGAGCATGTCTCCAGCCTGAACCTGTCAACAGCCAGCTGCTCCCAGTCTTGTGTATTCACATCAAGCGCGTTCTAAGGTGGGGGTGGGGGGTCTAAAGCCGAAGAATTGATTTTATTGCGTAGGTGCTTAACCCATATGGCTCGGTTCTTCTCCGCAGAAATGGCACGCCAGCTGCCGAAAGTATTGCACACAGCATGAACTCCGTAGCTCCTGCAACAATTCTAGTATTTCTAGAAAAAATGAATTCGTGAATAGAAATTGAACCTCTTCTTCAAACGCTCCATCAAACTACATTTGTGATTTGTATGTGATCTGAGCCTAAGAGCGATTGTACGTTGTGCCGGTTATGCCATACAAGTAGGCCAGCACATCCGAGTTCTGCGACGCTTTTTATTTACTAGGTACCTTCCAGGCCCCTACCTCAGTCGCCTCTTACGACATGCCTTGTATGTCGTAGTGTTACTATTCTTTGCTCTCCTTGTGAGCCCTGACAACGCATTGTAAATTGTTTCACTAGGGTAGCTTCCATGGGTTCTACATCAGCTGCCTCTTACGACATGCCTTGTAAGTCGTAGTGTTACTCTTCTTCTTCTTTGCGTTCGTTCTTTACGACCAATTTTAATCACTCTGTGTGATATGTTTGATCTTTGCCAAGAACGTGTATATGTTGCAAATCGGTTTGGTAGACCCCTAAACGCATAGACTTCTACATGTTTAGGACATGTGCATCCGATTTTAGCCAAACCTCCTTAGACGCCTCTTATTACATGTGCGGCAGGTAACAGTGGTTCTATTCTTTACACCCCAAATTTGGGCCCGGTAAACACTCGGGCAGCAGTGTTACTATTCTTTGCTCCCCTTGCAAACCCCGGCAACACAGGGGTGTAACTGAACTGCAACTGAACGATTCATTTCCTTTCTCTCCTTCAGTCAATAACTACTAAGTTAAATAACAAGACAATACAATTCTTGGAGAACAAGCACATTTTTTTTATTGTTATAATCAGCAGTTTTATTCAACAGCAAACATGCATATCAGATTTCAAACAAAAAATTATTGTATGCCCCTATTATTTTTCTCCACATATTTACTTTGAAGTATAGTATAATTATGTCATATTCAGCATATATTTTGCAACCGAGAATGATCAAATTGCTTAATTTCATCCACCATCGTCTCATCAAATAGCTTGTCCTGAGCAGAACTTTGCCACCCCAACAGTCCTCCAGAATTTCTTTCTCTCATAGGCCAGATGTCCTGCCTCTACAGCCGTCATGTTCAAACCTTCAGTTACATCCTGAATAATTTTTATTATGTTTTATTGAAGCGCACCTCAAGTTTCCTTTCGTACACCTTCCGCAGCGTAATGTTGTTTCCATAATGCTATGTCATGAGCTAGTTTTCCCATTTGTTTGGACTGATAGAAAGTCCTTTATTTAGTTTGTTTGTTATGTAGCGAGTTAAACGTCTTTAAGCCGAGGTTATTTTTATTCCGTGCGACCTACAAGGCATGTCGTAAAAGGCGACTAAGGTAGGGCCTTGGGAATTTTATTCACTGTTTCTCTAATCCTTCTTTTGCCTTAAAGCGTCAGGATAAGGCATTTCTAGAACGATGGGGGCACATATGAACACAATTATAATTCCTCTTGTACCGTTATACATTACATAGGGTCTGCCACACGCTGAGAGACATACTGAGGGGGAGATCGGAGCACTTATGGACTATTTGAATCGATGTTGAGCGATGATGATCTGACGACTAAACTAAACTGAGAGACATACTGAGGGGAGATCGGAGCACTTATGGACTAATTGGTTCAATGTGCAGTGATGATGATCAGATGACAAAACTCAACTTTAATTAAGTTTATAAAAAATAAAATGATATATTTATTCACACATGGACATAACAAAAACATGTATTTTGATTAAGCAAACCATGGCCTCCGGTAACAGAAGGTTGTTCAGCATACTCGGGAAATCGGAAATTCCCATAGGTATGGTGGGCTGACTTTTATATATGTTTAACTCTTAGTGGACCAAACGCCACTTAGCAACGCCACACTAAGTGGCGTTTGAAGTGACGCATTTTACATTCCGCCACGCTGTGGCGTTTGGTTATCAAAACGTGAAAGCGCTTGTAAAAATTTGACTTTTGCCCTGGTTCACTAAGAGTTAATAGATCACAGTGTAAGCTTTGTTGTAATTTTATTCAATTCTATGGGTCCTGGTGGAGTGTCTGGTTGAACAGATTAGAGTTTGGGCTCCCCTTCGGAGACCTGGGTTTATTCCCCGGTAAGGCCGCTGAGGTTTTTTGGTCAGGGCATTAAGAAAAATCTGAATCCGAACAGTTTTGCAGCAACTGCACTAGTCATGAAGAAATTAAATTCCACAGGCTTGGGTCACCACTGTTCTACATTGCCCTAAAAAGTGGTTATTACAGGTAGAAGCAACAGTTTTTTTTAAATGAATCCTGAGTGCATGGTTATTTATTGATGAAAAGTGTTAATAATACTGATATTCCTTAGCGTTAGATTGAATATGTAACATAATATAACCTTGTTCTTGCCTGTTGTGTTATTTTTAAAATGAATCATCTTTATCTAACAGTACTGGAACACAAGGGTCATGTGACGTGTCGTCTAATTTCCGGGAAGTCCCACTTGAGCTAAACAGACTTATGGCTACGGTCGAAATGTCAGTGTTGTAATTTTGTATATTTAATATTGGTCACGGCAGGCTCAACCATCAGATGCACAGAATAAAGCCTGCTCAGACCGCACAGTGTCCGTGACAGACAGAAACACAGACTTCAGAGCACATCCTGCAGTCATGTCCATCATACATACACCAACGAAACAAAACATGGCATCATGAATGAAGCTTACAGAGCAAGATATGGGGAACTTTCGAAGAACTCCAACTGACATGCAGCGTCATAGAGGCAACCCATCTCATGGTTTAGACGAGCATACAAAACCGAACGCAAAGAAGAAGAAGATATTCAATATTTCATTTTCCCTTTCTTATGTAATACTATAATAAACATATCCACGTCAAAATCGCCCGGTTACCAAGTATTACCACAGCCTCCACACAGTCTTCTCCAGATCTAATCTGACTCGATCCGGCCACCTCAGATCTGAAAGTTTCCATACATCGCCCTATAGGTACAGAGGGTTGTAATGCAAACACATAAAAATGTCTCACATTTAACCAGATATATATTATGTGTACAGAGAAAACGTGTATATATGTAAATACATTAGGAGGGGATTCCCCTCTAGCACCAAGAATAACAAGAATTATGTACTGAATATTTTAGTACAAGAGATAACATTCAATATAAAAGATGATTTTCTGTGTGCAATAAAAGATGATTTTCTATGAATAATAAATGGATGATTTTCTGTGTATAATAAAAGGATGATTTTCTATGTATTACTAAAAGGATGATTTTCTATGTATACTAAAAGGATGACTTTCTATTTTTATAATAAAAGACAATTTTCTATGTATAATAAAAGAATGATTTTCTATGTGTATTAAAAGGATGACTTTCTATGTATAAGAAAATGATGATTTTCAATGTATAATAAAAGAATGATTTTATATATACTAAAAGGATGACTTTTTATGTATAATAAAAGATGATTTTCTATGTATAATAAAAGGATGATTTTCTATGTGTAATAAACAGCTGACTTTATGTGTATAATAAAATGATTTTATATGTATAGTAAAAAGATGACTTTCTATGTGTAATAAAACGCTGACTTTCTAAGTTTAAGAGCAATATTACCCTACACAGAGAAAAAATGATGAATGTCCATGTGTATGATAAAGGTGACTTTCTATATGTAAACTAAAAAATTAAAACTTTTACGATGAAACAAAAGATGAGTTGCTATGAAAAAAGAGTCATAACTCTGAATGTATTTGAGAAAAAAAAAGCTATCTTTATAGATTCCGAAAACAGATATTGGATTATGGGTCCACAAAAGAGATCATGATATAACGTGTACCAGCGGTGGTTGGAAGTCCTTCGTGGTAGTGGGTCAAGCGACCAGGATGCATAAACAACCAACCTTTTCTGGGTGATGTAATGCTGCAGTTGTAGCGCACAAAACGACAGCCTCCGCCCTGGAACATATAGATGTAGAAATGCTTTTATAATGCAACAATATAATCATCTTCTTCAAACGCTCCATATCGACCACTTGTTAATCACTGTTTGTGATTTGTTTGCGATCTGAGCCTAACAGCGATTGTACATTGTGCTAGTTATGCGCCTATAAGTAGGCCAGCACATCCGATTTCTGCATCGCCTTTTATTTACAAGGGTAGCTTTCCTAGGCCCATACATCAGTCGCCTCTTACAACATGCCTTGTAGGTCGCAGTGTTACTATTCTTTGCCCCTTGCAAACCCGGCAACACACAGCGCAACAATATAATATAATTCCTCTCGTACCGTCATACATTACATAGGGCCTGCAAGTAATTTCTCCATACCGTTCTGTCCTGAGCAACTTGCTCAATCTCTTCCATGGAATTGAGACCTATATTTCTTGCCTCTCTCAGCAAAGTTCGGTTCAGGATCTCTCTAGAATATTCTCTCTTTCTTGAACCCTTTGCCTCCCACTTCAATGCCTGCTTTGGTATTCTTTGATAATTTTTTCTCAAGGTATGTCCAACATATCTCCATCATGAAACAAAACACCAGAGACAAACATGGACAATGAATCGCAGTCTAAAAAAATAACTACTTGTGAAATGCGGTACATACGAAAAGTTACCAACAACATCAGAAAAGACAGAATCACCAACATCAGCATAAGAAAGAAAGTTGGCACAGAACCTTGCTTGAATTACATTGAGAAACAAAGAATGAACTGGTTTGGCCACTGAATAAGAATGCAACCAAACTCCACAGTATACAGAGTTTTCTACAACAAACATCAGGAAAGAAGATGAGAGGAAGACCACAAAAAAATGGTTAGTTGAGTCCGGTAAAAAAACCCACTAAAATTAACTATCACACAAGCCACTAGAACAGCACAAGACAAATACAGAAAAGCACAACACTAGGCAACCACCCCGGAAATGTTCTTCAGTGTGTCTGCGACCATCTGTTTGATGGAGAAAGTGTATGGTTTATGGTAGGGGGAACGTTCTTTGGTGTGTCTGTGACCATCTGTTTGATGAAGTGAGAAAGTTTATGGTGGGGGAAGGAAGGAAAGGAAAGGTTTTTGGTGTGTCTGTGACTGTCTGTCTGATGAAGACACTAAAACTGATATTGAATTTATGCAACATTTGACGGAGTTAGGAATTTCACATTGTACAAGTAGAACTGGATGCCTGAGAAGAATTTGTTAAACCCGCAAAACAAAGTAACCATTTTCAACATGGACTTGAGAAGACTGAGCACCTATGGGTCTTCCCGCAGTGCTATGACGTCACTTCAATAACCAATAATATATTTACCTGAAAATCAACACCAGGTGTGTTGAGAGCTATGTTTATTGTGTAAGTAGAGGCGTCATGGTGAGGTCGCAAGAATGGTTGCTCGTCTGGCTTGTAACGAACAATGAAGTTCATGATGGCATGAGGAGGCTATGACAGAAAATATAAATGTAATTTATTGAGATGTTGTTATACAAAATAATGATGTAATTTATTGAGATGTTGTTATACAAAATAATGATGTAATTTATTGAGATGCTGTTACAGTGAAATTGAAATGAAATTTGTTGATAATTATATAGATGGATAGATAGCCTGAGTGGTTACCGGGCCCAAATTGGGGTGTAAAGAATAGAACCACTATTACCTGCCACGCATGTCGTAAGAGGCGACTAAGGAGGTTGGGTGTGGGATTAGCTACCCCACACCGTAAAAACACTAGATGGCTACAGAACGGAGAGCGAACCAAGTAAAGGCTGGCTGAAACCGGTAACATCGCCGCAGGATAAACACCAGAGCTCCAATTGGTGCTGAAGATGTGATGTAAAACACACCGATGCTATGGCTGCATGAATCAGATTTCCACATGAATAGAATTTATGGGGAGGTCTGCTACATCGGTCTGGGCGGTGATCGTGCGAGAGAGAGATGGATAGATCTTCGCCTTTGCGTTCGTTCTTTAAGACCACTTTAAAACACTCTTTGTGATATGTTTGATCTTTGCCAAGAACGTGTATACGTTGCACATTGGTTTCATAGGCCCCTAAACGCATAGACTTCTACATGTTTAGGACATGTGCATCCAATTTCAGCCAAACCTCCTTAGTCGCCTCTTACGACATGCGTGACAGGTAACAGTGGTTCTATTCTTTACACCACAAATTTGGGCCCGGTTACCACTCGGCTGGGTGTTCAAGATTAAAGTAGCCAGGTCAAATGAATCAATCTGGCATATGTTTATGAAAATGAGATGGTTCAATTATGACGTAGTATAGGTCAAGTGAGCAAGTCTTTTTGTGATGGTGCATAATTATGTTGCAGGAAGGGGTGATGAACAATGATGACTAAGGATGAGCTAGTCAGAACCGGTTTAAATAGTAAATAGACAGAACGCAATGCGTACCTGACCACTTTAATTTGTCAATGGGGATGCTATTATCTTGAACACCCTGTATAAGATATATACAGACCAACAGACAGACAAATATATATAATTATTCTGGGCTCTCCCCTAAGGTTATTTATAACTCACATTGTGGAAATATCCAATAAATATTTTCTCTTGAAGTGGTCGGACAAACTCCCGAAGAAAATGTAACCAATGCCTCTCTAATCCAACTTGGTTCATGTGAATGTCAACTGTTGGAACATTTTCATATCCACCGGATAAACGTGGATCCTGAAATTAAACAAGCATTAATTCAAACGATGTCATTATTACTGCAGACTAAAGATCTGGCATGTCAAACATGACCAATAACAGCAGCTAATGAGCAGATAATCATAACGACAGAGATGAGGTGTCTTAGAAGAGCTGTTCCCTTATAAGAACAATTTTCTGGCCAACACTATGTTACCAGTTTCAAACATGGCCAATAACAGCAGCTAATGAGCGGAAAATCATAACGACAGAGATGAGATGCCTTAGAACCATAAAGAAGTAAATGAAGGAAGAGAAGAAGAAAGATCCGAACTTATGATAATGGTATTTAACTCAAGGCTGTCCTTCTGTATGGAATGGAGACATGGAGAACAACAAAGGGGAACACAAAGTTGCAGGCATTCATCAATAGATGCCTGAGCAGGATACTCCTTCTATGATGATATGACAAGATCCCAAACAGAGAACTGTGGGATAGATCGGAACAATGTCCTAGGCACGCAGGAGTTTGCGGCAATGAGAGAGTGGACAGGCTTGCATCAACTGCATCGACTCCTGGGGAGTTGAAGGCGGATGCTTTTTGGTCTTTTCGCGACTGCCTGCTGGATGAAGATACTCAAATACATGTTGAATCGATCCAGCGATTTAAGGAGTTTGAAGTTACTCGTACAAATATAACTGGATGCCTGAAGAGTAGCGTGAAGAGTGTGCTTAACCAGCAAGCCACAGCAACTATCAGTATGCATATCCTTTGACATCTGTTATGTTATGTTATGCGATCGACGTCATGGCACATTGATCATTCCCATTCGTGCTCTGTCCTCCGTTGCAGCAGCCATCCCAAAGTCCATTTGCTCACAGTACCCATGAGAAGTTGATTACTATATCTTCTCTCTCTACTACGAAGACGACACTGTCTGGCATGTCCAAACTTAACGTTATTGTTGATCTGTTGGGGGAAACAATGCTAAACTTGTCTCTGTACTCATAAAATGTATGCTAAACTTTAATCCTTACAAGACACTCCTGGAGACAAAATGATATCTCTCTCTCGTGATCACCGCCCAGACTGATGTACCAAATCTCCGCATAAATTCTATTCATGTGGAAATCTGATTCCTGCAGCCTTATCATTGGTGCGTTTTACGTCACATCTTCAGCACCATTTGGAGCTCTAGTACTTAACCTACAGCGATGTGTCCGGTTTCAGCCAGCGCTTACTTGGTTCGCTCTCAGTTCTGTAGCCATTTAGTGCTTTTTACGGTGTGGGGTAGCTAGCCCTACTCCCAACCTCTTTAGACGCCTCTTATGACATGCGTGGTAGGTAACAGTGGTTCTATTCTTTACACCTCAATATGGGCCCCGGTAACCAATCAAGCAATAATGGTATCTGATTGCTTCATCATCCCCTGGTCAAGAACAAAGTAAAAAAGAGAATATCATGTCAGACTCCCATTTATACCTACCTCATTCTTGCCATTAGACCACTTGCCAAAATTCTCCAACTCTGCAACAAACTCATCACAGAAGGTATCACTCACAATAGGAAGCCAGTAGACATCAGGGCAAGGCTGATAATAACAAGAAAATAATAACAATAACTCAAAATTCTCCAACTCTGCAACAAACTCATCACAGAAGGTATCACTCACGATAGGAAGCCAGTAGACATCAGGGCAAGGCTGATAATAACAAGAAAATAATAACAATAACTCAAAATTCTCCAATTCTGCAACAAACTCATCACAGAAGGTATCACTCACAATAGGAAGCCAGTAGACATCAGGGCAAGGCTGATAATAACAAGAAAATAATAACAATAACTCAAAATTCTCCAACTCTGCAACAAACTCATCACAGAAGGTATCACTCACAATAGGAAGCCAGTAGACATCAGGGCAAGGCTGATAATAACAAGAAAATAATAACAATAACTCAAAATTCTCCAATTCTGCAACAAACTCATCACAGAAGGTATCACTCACAATAGGAAGCCAGTAGACATCAGGGCAAGGCTGATAATAACAAGAAAATAATAACAATAACTACAATAAGATTATTTTTACAACTGGCGTTACTTCTTGTAATACTTCTTTTTTTAGGGGCAGTGTAGGACAAGGAAACATGAGCCTGTGGAATTTAATGGCTGCATGGCAAATGCAATCGCAGAGAAGCTGTTCCGTTTATGACTTTTCTTTATGTCCCCTACATAAAAAATTATTTTGACCTTACCGGGGATTGAGCCTGGGTCTTGCGATAAGATACAAATAGTTTATTTAATGAGTTTATAATAAATTTTGCCCATGCAGCGGATTTCTAGCTAGCTCTTTTTGATTTTGAACTGATACTGGTTCTCTGTCCTGCTCAATTTAAACACAGGACCTACGTTTTATTGTCTGAATCTGCCCAGGCATACATTTCTTTCCTGCTCAATTTAAACACAGGACCTACGTTTTATTGTCTGAATCTGCCCAGGCATACATTTCTTTCCTGCTCAATTTAAACACAGGACCTACGTTTTATTGTCTGAATCTGCCCAGGTATACATTTCTTTCCTGCTCAATTTAAACACAGGACCTACGTTTTATTGTCTGAATCTGCCCAGGTATACATTTCTTTCCTGCTCAATTTAAACACAGGACCTACGTTTTATTGTCTGAATCTGCCCAGGTATACATTTCTTTCCTGCTCAATTTAAACACAGGACCTACGTTTTATTGTCTGAATCTGCCCAGGTATACATTTCTTTCCTGCTCAATTTAAACACAGGACCTGCGTTTTATTGTCCAAATCTGCCCAGGCATACATTTTTTATAAAGATTTTTAAAATAAAAATTTCAACAAAACATTTCACCATCTTCTAAATGACACTGGGGACCCTTGTTGGTGCTACAGAGTTCGTGCTCTGCCGCAGAGATTTTCCTATGTAAGAAAGTGTCATGGGGGTTCTTAAAATTCTTCTGTACTAGTACACCACTCAGGGGGGGTCTCTGAGGATAAGCTGTCACCTTCCGTTCTGAAGGTTGTGGATTCAAAACCACAGTATGTTCACGAGTGCAGTTTTAACAAACACCCCTAGGATTGTTGTAGGAGTTACGAAGTTTATGCTTTGTGCAATACTCTTTGCAGTTGGCGTGCCATTTCTGCGGAGAGAAACCAAGACATTTGGGGTAAAACTCGATGCAATTAACTGATCCGTACCACGGAACAGTGGAGTGTAAATATTTATTATCTGCCTGGACCACGCGTCGCTCAAACGACGATTACTATTTTGTTGAGTTTTTATTATTTTTTGTTCCAATTGAAGATTTAAATTAACCAGAAACTACTTAGAAGTGATGTGTAAATGATTACGAATACATATCAGCCTGGCTTATGCTAGAAGTAGAATTGAAACTGAGTTTATCATTCATTTTTAGGATACCCTTGACCATAAAAACTAGCTATTTTTATGAATGTTCATGATGCTAGTTTGTGAACAGTTAACAAACCATACATTCCATCACTATTTTAATAATGTTTGTGTTTTCATAAATGGATTACATATATAAAGAGAGCAGTTAGACTGATTTATTCAACAAATTGTTCATCAAGGCCCTTGGTAAGTTGGAGTTCTGCTCCCCCAATTTCAATTAGTTTTTTTTTAAATATATGCTAATATTTTTCATGCATAGTAAACACAACATTATATTTTCACAGACAATAAATACTTTATGAAAGTTTTAAAAGTGTTTTAAAGCCGAAGGATTGGACTTCATTGCACAGGGTTTTATCCCAAATAGCTCGGTCCCTCTCCGTAGAAATGGCACGCTACCTGCCGAGAGTATTGCACAAAGCACAAACTCAGTAGCTCCAGCAACAATCCTAGACGTCCTCTGGAAAAATTGCACTCGTGAACAGAACAGCGTGGTCCGGATTCGAGCCCACAACCTTTTTCCACTGCCATATTAAATGTTCATGCTTCACACCCATACGTTGCCACTGGGAATATGCATGCTCTTAGTATTCTGATCTTTATTTTCTTATCAGCCTAGCCCAGGTAAACATACAATAATAAAACACACACAAAATAATAAAATACAAAATTGTATGCACATTTTCTCACCATCTCAATGACAGCATTTTTCTCCAGTGACTTTGAATAGTTGACATGGATGTATCTGTTTTCCCAGTCCTAGAAAAAAAAGTGTACAGAAAACATGTTACAGCTACAAGACAAAACACAAATATAGCAAGTCAGCTTAATAATAATAATAGTTCCTCTTGGACCGTTATACATTACATAGGGCCTGCAAGAAATTTCTCCATATCGCTCTATCCTGGGTAACTCACTCAATCTCCTCCATGGAACTGAGACCGATATTTCTTGCCTCTCTCAGCAAAGTTCGTTTCAGGGTCTGCCTAGGTCATTCTCTCTTTCTTGAACCCTTTGCATTCCACTAAAGTGCCTGCTTTTATATTCGTTGATCATTTCTCCTCAATGTGTGTCCAACGTATTTCCACCTTCTCTTTCTTATAACAATTGTTACTAGTGGTTGACCAGACATTTCTCTGATTTCATCACTTCTCCTGAATTCGTCCCATTTTATGTTCATTATTTTTCACAGACATCTAGGTCAGCATAGCTCAGTGGTTATTGATTATTGAACCGACATCATTGCACTCCGGGTAGACCCATAGGTGCTCAGTCTCCCACTATATATATTTAAGGGTCTAAAGCCGAAGGAGTGACTTTATTGCACCGGGTTTTACCCCATATGGCTCGGTCCTTCTCCACAGAAATGGCACGCCACCTGCCGAGAGTATTGCACAAAGTACAAACTCAGTAGCTCCAGCAACAATCCTAGACGTCTCTGGAAAAAATGCACTGAAAAACTAGTGAACCGATCGACGCGGTCCAGATTCTCTCTCTCTTTCTTGCGATCACCGCTTAGACTAACGTACCAGATTTCTCCATAAATTCTCTTGTTGTTTGTAGGGACTCTGTCCCTCCGTACAGCTTCTCATTTAGCTCGGTATTTTCCGGCCATGTTTCGTTTCTCAGGCCTGCTAGCAGTGGGCAGTCTTGCAGTAGGTGGTTCGGATTCAAACCCACAACCTTCAGTGCCCAAGGCAAAAACTTAACCACTTAGCCTCAGAGACCCCCAAGGGTATGCACACTGATTGTTCCATGGCTCGCGGTTAAACATACTCCTCAATATGTACTTTAGGAATTCCAGTTCTAATTGTACAACAGGTAGTTTCAAACTTCTTAAATCTTTCTTTCTTGAATAATGTATGCCTCACAGCGTCAGGTCAGGAAGAGATTTCTAAAACGGGCCCTAGTATGCGCTTCGTAGATAGTCTCTTTCTACGCCTCTGTTATCTCTGAGGTCCATCTTTTGCGTGGCGGCCTTTTGCTTTGTACCCATTGTATTGGAGCAGCATTGCTCTTTGGGGTGCACTGTCTGATGGTAATCTGCTTACGTGGCGAACCATTTAATTTGTTGTTTCTTGATGAAGTCTAGTACTGATGTTGTACCCACTTTTTCCTGATGTCTTCATTTCTCAACCGGTCTCTTCTTGTTACACTCAACATTCTGCGTAGACACTTCATCTCTGTTGTGACTAGTTTTCTTCTATCGTTTGTTGTCAGTGTCCAGGTTTGGCACTGGTAACATAATGTGGGGAGAAAGATTGTGTTGAACATTGCTCTTTTTGTGTTCATGGTGACGTGTTTGTATCTGAAAATTGGCGTCATTTGCCCTATCATTTGATTTGCTTTGTTGCATCTGTGTTGAATTTCATTAGTTATTCTTCCATTTGCTGAAAAATGCTCCCCAGGTATGTGAAATCTTTTACTTGATTTAGTAGGTGATTATCGATGGAGATATTGGTAGAGCTTTCCTCTCTGGCGAATGTCATTACTTCTGTTTTGTCTATGTTTATTCTCATGTTGTATTCGTTACATGCTAACAGGAGTCTGTTGATGTGTTGTTGTAGCTGTTCTTCTGTTGTTGATATGATTGCCTGATCGTCTGCAAAAAGAAATTCATTTAAGAGTTCTCCGAGGTCCATTCAACATCTATTTTAGTATCTTCCTCCAACAGGCAGTAGTGAAGAGACCGAAGAACATCCTCCTTATCCATTTTCAACTCTCTGACAATCAACGCCTGGACTTGGAGCTGGCAAACAGGAAAACAAAACTTACAACTCTTTCTTTCCTTTTATACGATACGTATGGAACGACCTAAATAAAGGCAGGAAATCTTATAGAGAAATTGAACTTCACTAAATAACACTGGACGTAAAAGTACCGAAAGTACGAGGACTCAAGGCAAGTGGACCGGACCACAGGTTTCTTGCAATGATCACACTTTAAGGATCTAAACTTCAAGTACCTCTGAAGACGGCAAAGGCTAGCCTTTATGGTGAGTGAACCAGTCAAATGGTACGCAGGCCTCACGCAAAACTCAGTCGGAAACTCAATACCAGGCATCACGACTCCCGTTTGAATTGACAGTGGGCGAATGCAGAAGAAGAATAATATTCTTCTAAAAAATTGTTTAAGATATCTGCTAGCAACAAAAGTAACAATAGTTGACAAAAATGACTTACCAAACGATTATTAAAAATTTCAAAGAGCTCATTATGCAAATGATAAGTGTCATACGTATCTGCGTACACCAGGTGTCCCCAGGTATCTTGATTGGTCAGGTGCATGAAAATCACCTGGAATAAATCGAAAGTTTCAGACAAATATTCAATAAAATATCTTTACAGTGCACAACATAAGATAACAAATTCTAGGTTCATTATAAAATAGACCTACTCTTTGTAGATACAGTGTTATGTAACTTGGCTTTTTATGTGATCTTCTTCTTCTAACGCTCCATAATGACCACTTCTTAACTGATTAGCTCCCATAAGCCGCTGGGAGCGTAACTGTGTATTTGTTTTAGATCTATCTTAAAGAAAATTCATTGACCTACAAAATGGTATATTACTCATAAAAATCAATTAATAATTAAGAAAACTGCAGCTGAATTTGTACATACACCTGCAATGGGAAAATAGGACATAAATTGAATTCTGCCACAATCCGTTTTTCAATTTGGTAGCCAATCAGTTAAACCACTCCTTGTGATTTGTATGTGATCTGAACCTAACAGCAATTGTGCGCTGTGCCTACAAGTAGGCCAGTACATCCGATTTTTGAGACACTCTTTATTTACTAGGGTAGCTTCCCTAGGCCCCTACCTCAGTTGCCTCTAATGACATGCCTTGTAGGTCGCAGTGTTACTATTCTTTGCTCCACTTGCGAGCCCCGGCAATACACGGGCGAAATCATCAACACACTCATCAATCAATCAATTGAATGCCATGCCTGCCGGCGTAGGCGAGCATGTCTCTCCACAACTCTCTCTACCTGGTGCATGTAATCAGTTCTGACGTTGATCTTGTATCGAACAATGATGTCAGGCCATCCAATATCTTCTCCCTCTGTCTTCCACGATCTCTCCTTCACTGAATTTAACCTGTTGTCACCAAATGTTTTAAACCTTCTCTTTACATTACATGCCTAAAGAACCTTGATTGTCTGATTCTTATTATTTTGATAAGATTTCTTTGTGTGCAGGCCTGATTTAAAACCTCCTCATTTGTTTTCTTGCTGTCATGGAATTTTAAGCATTCTTCTGTAAAACCACATCTCTGTGACTTTCAATGATCTTATTGATTGTTTGTTTACTGTCCATGATTCGCTGTCATACCTCATCATCATCATCAGGTGCTGTGCTGGATGGCGTAGGCGATCATGGATTTCCACAAATCTCTGTCTTTGGTGCTTGCTATCAATTCAGATGTTAACGCTCTACCGTGCCATGAAGCTAGGCTATCCACAATTTTCTCTCTCTGTCTTCCTCTGCCCTCGATTTTACCGGCTGTCACAATGTGTTCTAAACCTCCCTCCTCATCGGATGCCAGAAAAATGATGACTGCCTCTTTCTTATATTGATAAGCTTTCTCTGTGTTTTGATCTCATTCAACACCTCAACCAATGTGCAACGTATACACGTTCTTGGCAAAGATCAAACATATCACAAAGAGTGATTAAAATTGGTCGTAAAGAACGAACGCAAAGAAGAAGAAGAAGATTCAACACCTCAACATTAGTCATTTTAGCAGTCCATGGGATTCTCATACAGAAGTATTGGATCAATTTAGCACTGTAGTATTCGTTTTCACAGTGTTATTGGTAGTGAATTCACGCATAGTGTGTTTTCATTTAAAAAATGCTGCTTTCGCTTGATTTGCTTTTGATTACGATCATTACAATGAGAACAGATACAAATCTGAGACAACAACTAACCTTTTCCCTTGCCAGCTGACAGAAAGACATATCAGGATCAACATTAATGTTGAATGTGTAGGCATTCTTGAGTACAGGCAGGTGACGACCTTGTATCAGTAATATATTGGTGACGTATGGGACATTCCAAAGACCTCTGTATGAAACAAAATTAAATCAAGACATATACAGTTTTATAGTGTTACATTGAATGCTTCTTCTTTTCTTCGAATGCTCCATTATCGACCACCTGTTAATCACTCTGTGTGATTTGTATGTGATCTGAGCCTAAGAGCGATTCTCCGTTGTGCCAGTTATGCGGCTACAAGTAGGCCAGCACATTTGATTTCTGCGATGCTTTTTATTTTCTAGGGTAGCTTCCCTAGGTCCTACATCAGTCACCTCTTACGACATGCGTTGTAGGTCACAGTGGTACTATTCTTTTCTTCCCTTGCAGGTCTTGGCACCACATGGGTGACATTGAATACCATAATTAACCTGACAAAAATAATGAAAATTGTATATTCTTTACAGGACTTAGCTATCAATAACAGTAAACTATTCGGAGATGTTCTAGGCACCACTTATACATTCAGTAGTTTGCCATTGCTTTCTGAACGGTGAAGTCTATTTTTATAGTTCATAAAAATCAAAAGGAACCAACTTTCTCCCAAACTTGCCCGCCATGGAGTTTGAACCAGGTACGCTTGGACTGTGATCGAGCTCACTACCGCTTAAGCTACAGATACTTATATAATTAATCTACAACTGTAAAATATGATATATTCACTAGACAGTATGTGCTGTGGATATTCACTATGGACATTCAATGAATAGTGTAACTATCATCAATGTCATAAGAGCTGAAGGTCTTACAGATGATCTGGAAAAATGTATAAACCTACATCCGTATTCAGAGGGAAGGAGATGAGAGGGAAAATGGAAACTTCCAGACATGAACACTTTGTAAGTCTTCTTCTTGATCGCTCGCTGTGAATTAAGGCGTTAGTCATGATACTTGGTATTGCGCTTCTGAATGAGTTTTGCCTGCTTACCATATGACTGGTTCCCTCACCATAAAGGCGAGCCTTCACTGCTCTTCAGAGATACTTGAAGATTAGATCCTTCAATTATCACCAAAGTGGTTACCAGGGCCCAAATTGGGGTGTAAAGAATAGAACCACTGTTACCTGTCACGCATGTCATAAGAGGCGACTAAGGAGGTTGGGCATGGGGCTAGCTACCCCACACCGTAAAAACAATACCTGGCTACAGAATAGAGAGCATACCGAGTAAACGCTGGCTGAAACCGGATACATCGCCGTAGGATAAGCACCAGGGCTCCAAATGGTGCTGAAGATGTGACGTAAAACACACCAATGCTAGGGCTGCATGAATCAGATTTCCATATGAATAGAATTTATGGGGAGGTCTGGTACATCAGTTTGGGCGGTGATCGAGAGAGAGATCCTTCAAGTGTGATTGTTACAGGAAACCTGTGGTCCGAACCACTTGCCATGTGTCACTTTGTAAGAGACACACATCATTTCATTAATCAATACAGAACTAGCATGATTAGTTTTTATACTACTACTGCCTTGTAGTTAGAATGGGGACAATCAAAGGCTAGCGGAGCAAACCGTTCACAAAACTGGACGGTAGGCAAACCCAAGTAGTCCAAAAAAGACAGGTAACCTGGGCAGATGACACTCAACAACTCGGGAGGGCAGGTTGTCTAAGGGTCACTACCCTAAAAAAAAAATAGCAGCCTGCTGCCTTGCAGGTAGGCTGGGGACAGCCAAAGGCTGATGGAGAGCGAGCCCAGTAAACGCTGGCTGAGACAGAAATCGTCATCGAAGGATAAGCACCAGAGCTCTAAATGGCGCTGAATGATGTAACGTAAAAATACGTTCTTGGTAAAGGCCAATAAGAATATACCACAATAAGAATGATCAAAATAGCCAAAAAGAACGATTGCGATAGAGAAAGAGAATGTTGCTATACGCTGGTAAAGATATTAGGGATAAGATCAAAGCACATATGGACCTGACCTGATGATACTCGATCTGCAATTGTATGACATGACTATAAACAGAGAACTCTGGGATAGAACAGGACAACGACAGGTGAAACAAGAGATGAGTAGAAAGTGGTGATGATAGGACACACACTGAGGAAACACCCTAACAGCATCACAAGACAGGCTCTCCGATGGAACCCCTAGGGCAATAGAGGTAGGGAAGACCCAGGAACACCTGGAGACGGAATGCAAGAAAATGGGAGAGAGTGGAGAGATCAAGAAAGGATGGCCTTCGATAGGCGTGCTTGGAAGGCCTTGGTTGCGGACCTATGCTTCCTAGGGGCGAAGGGTGAAGAAGAAAGAATGCTGTAAATTTAGGCATAACCTTGAAGCCTAATATGGCACCTCTGACTGATTTTTGAGTGAAGGTTGGCTTGCATTCCTTATCCCCAGTGTCCATCGCCTTTCAGGCAAGCTTACTCCATCTTCAGAGGTGTTTGTAACCCAGCTTCCCAAGTACAGAATAAAGGTTTCCTGTAGTTCAACTAAAAACTATTTAAAGGGTTTTAAAGCCAATGGATTGACTTCACTGCACCGGGATTTTACCCCATATGGCTAGGTTCCTCTCCGCAGAAATGGCATGCCACCTGCCGGGGTATTGCACAATGCACAAACTCTGTAGCTCTAGCAACAATTCTAGGGGTCTCTGGAAAAAACTGCACTGCGAACAGAGCGGTTCGGATTCAAACCAACAACTTTCGACTCGCAAGGCAAAGGGCTTAACCACTCAACTACCGAGACCCCCATCTACTAAAAACTGTGCACACCAACTACAAACTCTGTGCCCACCAACCATTTTTGAAACAAGCTGACGTTGAACCCCAGAATTTCCATGACACATGATTGCTAGTTCAGAGCTTTACCAACTTCGCTATCGGCTACCCCACTTCTTCTTCACCTTTCAACTCCCAACAGAGCACAGGTCTTCAACAAACTTCTTCAGCTCTTCGTCTCTATTGCCATCCCTTCCAATTCTTCCATGGTTTTACCTATCCTTTTAATATCAGCCTCCAGCTCTCTTCTCCAGGTCTGTCTAGGCCTTCCCATACTCCTCTTTCCCTGCAGGTTCCAAAACAGTGCCTGTCTTGCAATGCTTCCAGTCGATCTTCTCAATGTATGTCCTATCCATCACCAGCATCTCTTCCTGAGCTCTTTCTCCACTGGTACCTGCTTAGTTCTTTCTCTGAGTTCCTCGTTTGTAATCTTATCATACCATCTCAGTCCCTCTATTCTAGGTAAACATCCATTTATGAAGGTCTGTAGTTTTCTTGCCGTTTCTTTTGTTGTCTTCCATTTTCCGAGCCATAGAACAGCACTGACTTTACATTTGATTGAAAGATTCTCAGCTTTGTGTTTGTTTTGATCTTCTTTCACTTCCATATCTTACTAAATGCAATAAAGTTTCACCTTGTCTTTTGTATTCTTATATTGACATCTTTTTTTGTTCCTCCTTCTGTTTCTATGTTGCTATCAACGTATGTGTTTGATTCTATATACTGTAGAGCTGTTTCCTTCTCCAGCATAATCTGGTTTACGTTTACTGCATTTATTCTGGCTATCCCACTAATCCCTAATTAAAAATCAAACATAATAAAAAAAGATATGAATAAAAACAAAGATTCTGATACTACTACTTACACTTTTTGATAACTCACAATATCCATATAATCCTCGGAGCGAGCATAAAAACCGTCCTCGCTAACAGCACCCCAAAAGTTGGACCAAGCTTTCGATGTTCGTTTCATCATGGGTGCCACAATAGACCTGAGAAATATCAAGAAAAATAGACAATTATCAGTCAAATATAATCATTGAAAAACAAAAGGCATCTTCTTCTACTTTGAACGCTCCATATCGACCACCTGTTAACCACTCTGTGATTTGTATGTGATCTGAGCCTAAGAGCAATTGTACATTGTGTCAGTTATGCGCCTACAAGTAGGCCAGCACATCCAATTTCTGTGACGCTTTTATTTGCTAGGGTAGGGCGGTCCTCTTACGACAAGCCTTGTAGGTCGCAGTGTTACTATTCTGTGCTGCCCTTGCAGCCCGCAACACACGAGCGAAACAAAAGGCTAGAATCTGACTTAGTTTAGTCATTCAAAAAAGTGGAGGCTGGTTCGGTGAACAGATGAACTGAATCACTTCAAGCATTAGAATACCCAAACAACGCTAGAGATGCGATTAAAGTACCAACGGGAAATTCTGTCACAACTATGATGCAGAAATTCAGGCAATCAAGGTGGCAACTGAAAACTGTTGAATACCAGACCCGATCCTCAACCTGTTGTATTTTTGACTGATGCAAATCAGCACTCCAAGCACTTCAGTCCAGAAAATTGCCAGGTCTACAGACCCTACTGTCTAAATTGTCCAAGCATCGCAGGGTCGTCTTGCAGTGGATACCCTCTCACTGTGGAATACCAGGAAATGAAACAGCAGACCGATTGGCCAAGGAAGGTGCTGCAGGAGAGCAGCCAGATGTGCCAGTTACCTACCACCAAAAGAAAAGGATGATTAAATCAATGAGAAAGCCACAAATACCAACACAAGACGATTACTATAATATGAGCAGATTGGAACAAGTTGTGATTCTGCGCCTTAGAACAGGACACAATCGGCTCCGCAGCCACATGTATACAAAATTCAAGATTGGCAATTCAGCCATGTGTACATGTGGACAGGCAAACCAGACTGCAGAGCACATACTTCAAGACTGCCCCAAATATGATACACTCTCACTGGCCTAACGAAACAACACTCGACATAAAACTACACGGACCTCTGTGTGAGCTACAAAAGACAGTGAAGTTCATACAAGAGACAACATTGAATATATAGACATATTTCAAGCGAACGAAAGGAAGGAAGGACTTCAAGCATCAACAATTTGCAGAGTTACATTAATCTTCGTTCCGGGACACAAGGGTGTCGATGGCAATGAGAGAGCAGACTCTGCGACCATCTCAGGGGGTCAGCCAATGGAAAGAGCTGACATTCTGAATGCCGTCATAGAGCATGGCAGAATAGAGGATTTTTATTTAACCAAATCCTGCCTGTGTGGTCTCGGGTACCGCAAGGGAGCAAAGAATATTATCACAGTGACCTACAAGTCATGTCGTAAGAGGTGAATGACGTAGAGGTCTAGGGAAGCTACCTTAGTAAATAAAAAAGTGTTGCATAAATCGGATGTGTAGGCGCATAACTAGCACAACGTACAATCGCTCTTAGGCTCAGATCACATAGATTGGTTTAACAAGTGGTTGATATGGAGCGTTCGAAGAAGAAAGATTTTATCTTCTAATTTGAGTAGTGCTGTGATGGCCATGATCTGAGTCATTATTTCTGTTTTCTTATGAATGATTTTCAGCCAACAATCTGGCTGTACTGGTTAAGGCAGCAAGTCTTTTTTTCTGGGATATCTTTATGTGTTTAAAGAGGTTTAAAGCCGAAGGATTGACTCCATTGCACCGGGTTTTACCCCATATGGCTCCTCCTATCTTCGCAGAAATGGCATGCCACTTGTCGAGAGTATTGTACAAAGCATGATTGATTGGTAAGACCATCATCGCTACACTTTGGTGAGTAACCATGTGTGCTGCGATCACTTTCTTACACAGGAAGGTTTCAGCAGCAGTGCACGAGCTGCGTAGCACTGGCGAGTGTCCTCGATGTAATTTTGAAAATGGTGAAGATATTTTGTAAGAATTAAGTTTTTTCTAATGAACAAAGCACAAGCTCCGTAGCTCCAACAACAATCCTAGTGGTCTCTGCAAAAAAATGCCCTTGTGAACAGAGCAGTGCAGTTTGGATTCGAACCCACGCCCGTGTGGTACCAGGGCCCGCAAAGGAAGCAAAGAATAGTACCACTGCAACCTACAAGACATGTTGTAAGAGGCGACTGATGTAGGAATTAGGGAAGCTACCCTAGTATACAAAAATCATCGCAGAAATCGGATGTGCTGGCCTACTTGTAGGCGCATAACTGGCACAACCGCTCTTAGGCTCAGATCACATACAAATCACACAGAGTGGTTAACAAGTGGTCGATGTGGAGCGGTCGAAGAAGAGAAGGAATCAAACCCACGACCTTTGGATGGCAAGGCAAGAGCGTAACCACTTATGAGTGTGAGATAGAAGAGCAACATCATCAGAAGGATTCTATCTTCTAGTTTGACTATTAATGATGATGGTGACAATGAAAAAAAAATGAAGAGATATCTCACCTGTTTTGTTTTATAAGATCTTTCAAACAGTCTGGCTTAGTTATCTGGACAATGGAGTCAATAGTCAACAAGTACTGACAGCTTTTCTGGACACACTCATTTCTGAAATCAAATTTGTAGAGTCAAGAAATAGTAACACATTAACAAACTCAAGGTAACATGCTTCTTCTTCTTCTCTTCCACCATTTCAGTTGCAGTTTCAGTTTGGAATATCTTGATTGCACTCCGGACATGTCCATAGGTGCTCCGATCTCCTTCGCAATATCTCCAACAGCGTCCAGCGACTGACTGTACCAGTTCGATTTTGATTGATGAGCCTACTCACGCACCTGTTATGCTGTTCTTTTCTTGATACTTCAATCTTCAAACCCAGCTCCTGCAATCTAATAGTGACGTGGATTGGTTTAAATGAAAATCTTCTTTGCGGCTACACTCTATGAGAGCGTTCAAAATGTCAGCTCTGTCCATTGACTGACGACCCCCTGAAATGGTGGCAGAGTCAAGCCAACCTGTCTGCTCTCTCATTGCCAACGACACCCATGTGCCCCGGAACGAAGATGTATTCCACCATTTACTTCTTTATAGAACTGTTAGAGGATGAGGGGAGTGTAGTGATCTTGTGTATGCTTGTTCTAATGCGCTTTGCAAGCTGTTATTCATTTTCTTAAGGCTGTTCCTCATGCCATCGCTGCATCTTTTGCATGGTCTTCTTTCTATAAATATATATATATATTCCTCTCGTGAAAGCCTCAGTAGCGTAGTTGTTAGTGAACTTGCTTCCTAGGCGCAGGGTCCGGGTACAATTCCACAGTGGGCGTGGAATATTTTTCCAACCACAATGGAACTCAGGTCGACCCAGCCTCAACTGGGTGCTACAAAAAACATTAGGAAGTGATGGGGCAGTGTAATGTTGACCACATCACACATCCTATGCTGACACACACAAAAATACGGACCAAACACTGTATTACCCAATATATCTCAAGGTATGAAAAATAGGTTTACCTTTACTATATTTCTCTCGTACCGTTATAAATTACATATGACCTGCAAGTAATTTCTCCATACCGCTCTGTCCTGTAAATAAACTATCTTTCCATAGGTTGAAAAACAAAACATATAACACTCAAGAAATTGACTCCTTACATAGGGCCTGCAAGTAATTTCTCCATACCACTCTATCCTGTAAACAGACCATCTTTCCACAGGTTGAAAAACAAAACATATAACACTCAAGAAATTGACTCCTTACATAGGGCCTGCAAGTAATTTCTCCATACCGCTCTATCCTATAAATAGACCATCTTTCCATAGGTTGAAAAACAAAGCATATAACACTCAAGAAATTGACCGCTTACATAGGGCCTGCAAGTAATTTCTCCATACCGCTCTGTCCCATAAACAGATCATCTTTCTGTAGGTTGAAAAACAAAGCATAACACAACACTCAAGAAATTGACCACTTACACTGCAACGTTTCTTGCTTGACCTTCCAGAACGTTCTCCACAGGGGAAATAACTTTCACACTCCTATACAGTGAACCAGTGTCTTCTATAAATTTATTCACATCTTTCGTGTGAAAATTGACCTGTCGACAAATTTAAAAAAAAAAATATTTAATAAGTACTATAATATATCCTTGTACATCTACTTGTACAACATGTAACTCCAAACAACTTAAACCGCTGGATTGATTCAGCGTCAATTTTATTATCCTCATCCAACAGTAGGTCTCCAAGAGACCAAAGAACATCCTGTTTGGCTGAAATCGGATGTACATGTCCTAAACAAGCGTTTAGGGGCCTACCAAACCAATGTGCAACGTACACACGTTCTTGGCAAAGATCAAACATATCACAAAGAGTGATTAAAATTGGTAGTAAAGAACAACGCAAAGAAGAAGATCCTGTTTATCGGTCCTAAACACCCCAATAGTCAATGCTTTTGATGCAAGTATGATCACTCTATCACTGCTGTGTACACCCGCATCACCATTACAGTAGAACCACGTGAGTCTCTGGAGGTTTCCAACCTCTATAGACGACATCTACTCATACCACAACCTGTCATGCTGGATCTTCCGAAGCATCGACTGAGAATCAGAAACAACAAGAGCCCCAGTAAACGGAGTCCAAGGGGGCCAATGAATGGCAGCAGTAACAGCTTCAACCTCCATCCTCATACTAGAAGTAGTTGTCCTGTATCCCAAGCTCCTATAAAAATAACAATTACTTTTACTATAAACAATATATTATGGAAGAAAAAAATAATATTCTCCTTTTTTCTTCTTCTTGAACGCACCATATATCAACCAATTGTTAACCACTCTTTGTGATTTGTATGTGATCTGAGCCTAAGAGCGATTGTACGTTGTGCCAGTTATGCACCTACAAGTAGGTCAGCACATCCTACTTCTGCTACGCTTTTTATTTACTAGGGTAGCTTTCCTAGACCCCTACCTTAGTCACCTCTTACAACATGCCTTGTAGGTCGCAGTTTACCATTCTTTGCTCCCCTTGGGAGCCCCGGCAACACACAGACGGAAAGAAAAATAAAATATGTACTCACATTATTGTGCAAAAAGACATCAATTTTCTCTTTAGGATAATCAAGGGCTGCCACTCTCTGAAAGAACTCTCTTATGAAAGGAGTTGCAGTTTCCACAAACAAAGCAATCAACACAGTTGGATAATTGGATTTCTGTAGATATGAAAAATGCATGCTATAATTGAATGTGAAAGAAATATTGTCTGTAGATGGAAAAATGTATGATATTATTGGATGTGAAAGAAATATTGTCTGTAGATGGAAAAATGTATGATATTATTGGATGTGACGGAAAAATTGTCGAAATGTCATTACTGCACGTAATACAGCTTGTTAGGGCAGTGTAGGACAAGGGGGATATGAGTCTGAGGTTGTTCATGGTCGCATAGCTAGTGCAGGCAGCAATAGACTGTTCAGGTTAGGATTTTTTTATAATCTACCTTAAGCAAGCCTCCTTATGTACGTTATCATCATCATCATCAGGTGCCGTCTCCACATCGAAGGTTGGCTGCAATGAATCTCCAGCATCCTCTGTCTTTTGCCTTGGTGTTGCACACTGCCAGACTGTAACCTGTCCATTTATTAAAGTTTCTTTCCCCCTTATCTCTCGGTCTTCCTCTTGCTCTTCCCCCTCAACTTTCCCTCTAGTAAATGTTTTATCATGGTGTCATGTCTTTTTATGTGCCCAAAATACTTTACTTGTCTGAATTTTATTTCTCTTAATAACTGTTTCTTCATGCCTATTTTTCTATATAATTATGCACGTTGTAGAAGGTGGAATTTAGTGCCTCGGATATTCCGTAGATCCACTGTTTACGTGGTCGTCCTTTGGGTCTGTTGCCGTTGTATCTCTCTCTCTCGCATTCACTGCCGAGACCGATGTACCAGACCTCCTTATATGGCACTGTTGCCAAGGTATCTGAGTGCTAGTGGTCTTTGTGGAAGACTTTCTTGTGGTAACCTTAATGCATGTCCGAACCACTTGACTTGTTGTTTCTTTATGTATGGTAACACCGGCAAGGTTCCCACTTATTTTCTGATTTCGTTGGATTGAGTATGGTAACACAATTTGTGATAGATAGAAAGATGCACAAAATAATTGATTGGATGTGATAGTAAAATTTATCTTTCTTTTCTCAAATCATGTTTTTGCCTTACAACGTAAGGATATGAGAAGGCGTCTAGAATAGGCTTTTGTGTGCGCTTCATAAATAGTGTTTTTCACTGCTTCTGTTATTTCTGAGGTATACCTCTTGCATGGATGACTTTTTGCTTTAAATCCACTGTACTGACATTGCTCTTTGAGGCCTGTTGGTAATCTGTTCATATGGCCAACCCATTTAATTTATTGTTTCTTGATGAAGTCCAGTACTGATGTTGTACGCACTTTTTCCTGATGTCTTCATTTCTAAACCGGTCTCTTCTTGATACTCCCAGCATTTTGCATAGACACTTCATCTGTCATGACTAGTGTTCTTCTATCATGTGATGTCAGCATCCAGGTTTGGCACTGATAGCATAATGTTGGGAGAAAGATTGTATGGAACCTTCAAAATCGGTGCGATTTGGTGTATGATTTGATTTCCTTTTACATGATTGACTGATAAGACCATCATCATTTCACTTGAGTGAGTAACCATGTGTGCTCCCATCTCTTTCTTACACAGGAAGATCTCAGAGACAGTACACAAACTCTGTAACACCGGCAAGGATCCCCAATGTCATTTTAAAGATAGTGAAGATATTTTTTTAGGAATTTTATTTTTAATCTTTTCTAACAAATTTTGCACAAGCAGTGGTTTTCCAGCCTGTTCTTCTCAATTCTCAATTTTAAACTGCCAAGGGTTCTTTTACTTGTTCAAATTGAACACGGGACCTACGTTTTATCGTCTGTCTCTGATAGGACTAGGAACTCGATCTCACCTACACTGAGATTAGGATCTCTGGGAAAATATTCAGATGGCTCCATTAAGGAGCAAAATTGGTACCTTTTGCTTCTATATACTTACTTCAACAGATGACAAATCAAAAAGGTCCTCTTGACATGACAAGCAACCGGAACTAACTGTCCACCCATCAGCCAGATAGCTAGACAAACGGTAAAACTCTGGCTGTCAGAAAGTAACAGAGAAAACAAAGCAGGGTATTAAAATCCCACACACAAATAGAAACATTAACACATTTCATACTAACTGCCGCAGTGCGCACCAAGACTCGTCTATTAAACTAGCCCAACTACCGCACACTGCGTCAAGCATTCTTTCATGTAAAATTAGTACTAAATTAGCATTAACGCATTTTAATTCAATTTCTGGTTTTTAATCTACAGAAAAGCTATTTATTTCTACATCATTGTCCGAATGAGAGTTTGGTAAAGTGTGGAGATTTGATATAATTTTTATATTTTTCAAGCCGGTTACCAAATCAAAGAAAATAATTTGTTATTGGTCTAAGTAAAGCAAATGGAATGCATTCGAAAATAGATGTCTGCGAAAAATAATGAATATAAAATTCAACAAATTCAGGAGAAGTGATGAAATCAGAGACATGTCTGGTCAACCACTAGTGACAACTGTTATAAGAAAGAGAATATGGAGATATGTTGGACACACCTTGAGGAGAAATGATCAACGGATATCAAAGCAGGCGTTGAAGTGGGATGCAAAGGGTTCAAGAAAGAGAGGCGACCTAAGGAGACCCTGAAACGAACTTTGCTGAGAGAGGCAAGAAATATCGGTCTCAGTTCCATGGAGGAGTGAGAGAGTTGCCCAGGATAGAGCAGTATGGAGAAATTACTTGCAGGCCCTATGTAACATGTAGAGTACGAGAGGAATTATTATTTTATGGGTCTAAGTACATCACGATTGTTTAGAATTATAAAGTAAATATATCTCAAAGATTTGTAAATATAAACCAAGACTACCTTAATTGGACCATTTCCATGAATGACAACAGGATTTGTACCAGTTTTAATGTTGTGAAGGTGACTGTGTGGGCCCCTGTATTTTAGAATGACTTCATCTGAAATAATATACAACCAAAAAATGTTGTCTTTGAATGAGAAATGTCAGGGTTTCTATCAATCAATAAAACAATCCATCAATCCAAATCTTATCAGTAACCCAGCTGAAAAATCTATATTTTATTGGGTAATATTTGTCCAGGTAGTGTGTTAGGTGGCCATCTGTAGCTTAAGGGGTAGTGAGCTCGATCACAACCCAAGCATACCTGGTTCAAACTCTGCGGCCAGCAGTTTCTACGCAAATTTGTTTGGCGTGAATTTTATGAACGGTAAAATAGACCTCAACGTTCAGAAAGCAATGGCAAACTACTAAACGTATAAGTGATGTCTAGAAAGTTGGTGATTCGTTTACTGTGGTTGATGGTGACATTCTGTAAAGGATATGCCACAATTCTACAGGGTGTTCAACATAAAAGTAGCCCAATTTACAGGCTTTGATTAGTCAATCGGGCTACTTTTATCTTGAACACCCTGTATTTCCATTTCAGTGTGTTAGGTTAAGGCTATCGACATAAGGGAAGACTGTAGTAAAACTATGTAAAAAAAAAAGTAAAGGAACCCTTTCATACCTTGTGGTATATAGGTCAATACAGTGTTAGGCCTGTATTTTCATTGACCGTCGGCGCACGATGGGTGATGTGGTCAGCATCACGCCGGCCGCCTTTACTTTCCCAGAGCATGTCTGGTACCCAGTTGAGGCTGGGTCGACCTGAGAGCCGTCGCGGTCGGGAAAATTCCACGCCCACTGCGGGAGTTGAACCCAGACCACCAGCCTTGAGAAGCAAGTTCACTAACAACTACGCTACTGCGGCTCTCTAAAACTATGTAGCAAAGGTGAAACATGTAAAAAAAACAAAGTAATATAGTGTTACAAAGTACAAAAACAATATACAGCGATGTTTCTACCATAAGGCATTTATCAAGCAAAGGATACAATGAAGCGAAGAAATTCATACTTCCTATATGCCAGACATAGCATATACAGTCAGACTTCTTCTTCGAATGCTCTATATCAACCACTTGTTAACCACTCTTTGTGATTTGTATGTGATCTGAGCCTAATAGCGATTATACATTGTGCAAGTTATACGCCTACAGGTAGGCCAGTACATTCGATTTCCGCGACACGTTTCATTTACTAGGGTATCTTCCATTGGCCCCTACCTCAGTCGCCTCTTACGACATGCCTTGTAGGTTGCAGTGTTACTATTCTTTGTTCCCTTGCGAACCGTGGCAACACTAAGGCATTTAGTCAAACATATATATACACACATATAACAAAATACTGACAAAGATGTCTTAATTACCTAATGCAAAGTTTAGGTTCTGGAAGATTTCAGCTTTTGAATCCAGTTTCATATTCCATTCATGCTGCAAAAACCAAACATTGTTATTGTTTTTATAGTTGTCATGGCAACATAACAGTAACCAAACATTGTTATTGTTTTTATAGTTGTCATGGCAACATAATACAGTAACCAAACATTGTTATTGTTTTTATAGTTGTCATGGCAACATAATAGAGTAACCAAACATTGTTATTGCTTTTATAGTTGTCATGGCAACATAACAGAGTAACCAAACATTGTTATTGTTATGCAAAATAAGAGAGCGAGAGAAAGAATAAAAGAGGGAAAAGAGAAAGAAAATAGAGAAAGTGAGGAAGGGAGAGAGAAAACCTCTGAAGTCGGAGAAGACACAACTGTATGGCTGGGGACACTGATAATAAGAAAACAGGCCTCCATGCAAAAATCAGTCAGAAGGGTGCCATACCAGGTGCCCTGATTACACCTGAATTCATAGCGGGTAAATGCAAGAAGAAGAATAAGAAGAACAGAAAGAGAAAGGAAATATATGAACAATAAAGCAATATTGACCTCCATTTTGCTGTAGACAGAGAAAGAGAAGAAGTGGGAAACCCCTGGAATGAACTAAGCTGGCGTGCTCTGGTTGGAGGTAATTTGTTAATGCCTTATGCTTCATGGGAGTTAAGAGAAGAAGTAGCCCGCCTGCCCAGCGTGTTCGTAGCGCGTTGGACTGCGGGTGACTAGCCCTCTGTGAGTGTGGGTTCAATTCCGCGGGATGGCAGAAAAGCCACAGGTTCCCCAGATTTACGGTGTTCGTGGCACCGAACTGAAGGGTTATGATGTTCATGGCACCGAGCCAAAGAGCTGAAAGCTCAAATGCTTCTGGATTGGAAAAAAAAAAGAAAAAAAAAAAAAAAGAGAAGTAGAAGAACTTGAGTTTACAAGAATGACGATATTCTTACCCTGATTGCTCTATTGAGGTAGAGCTGGACATAGTAGCGTTGGTCATCATCTGTGTCTTCTACAGGCTGGTAGTTCACAATGTCATAGATCTCTCTGGCATATCCGATGAAGCCTGAAAGCAACAGCCTTAAGTCAGTATATAAGAACATACAATATTATATATATATTAGGCTATATACGAAAACCTACAAATCTGAGGTGGTCAGAGTGGACCAAATCAGATCTGGAGAAAACCAAGGGGAAGCTGAAGTAATACTTAATAAATGGGTGTATTATAATAGGACAAAGACATGTATGTAATGGTATCACATAAGCAAGCAAAATGAATAATTAAATTATAAAACTAACAAAAATCCAACGTTTCGACTGTAAGTCTTTTATGAAGGACACATATATAAACAAGGAAAACTAACTAAAACTAAATTAGTTGTTTTAGAGCCGCAGTAGTGTAGTTGTTAGGGAACTTGCTTCTTAGGCTAGTGGGCCAGGTTCAATTCCCCAGTGGGCGCTGAAATTTTTCAGACAGTAATGGCTCTCAGGTTGACCTAAGCCTCAATTGGGTACCAGAAAAAGCACTGGAAAGTAAATGTGGCCGGCATGATGTTGACCACATCACTCATCGTGTGCCGACGGTCAATGAAAAATACTGACACCGTATTACCCAATATACTTCACAGGATGTAAAGGGTTCTTTTACTTTACTCTTATATTAGTTAGTGAGTTAGTTTGTTGCATATTTTTGGGATCTCATGAAGTTAAGGAACCATTTTTCATACCCTGAGGTATAGGCTGTGCGATAAAATTTCTCAGTATGATGCAAGACTTAGAAATGCGGCCCCTTACAAATTTTTCTTTAAAACGTCGCCTTTTTGATAACTTGATAATTGCAGTCTCAGCTTTTAGGAGCGGCTGCGTGGTATATTAAAACAAAACTAATAGATTCGCACTGTCAGATCAAGTTTTTCTGAGAGCGTTCATCAACGATGCACCTGCAACGGAAACCGAAATAAAAGGGAACGGAAACCAAATAAAGGGTACAGAAAGCGCTTAGGCTGAGGTGTGCGATAAATCATAAATCATATACATCAATATCAGAATAACATAGACCAATATAGAAAACGCTGCGTAAAGATTTGTTATTATTAAATGGTTCAAACTGTATTTTTATTTCGCTGATTATGCCGCCCCCCTGCGATGCCGCCTGATGCGGCCGCATCTCTGTATCATAGCACAACACTGCCCTGATTAGGTATAGTGGGGACTACAGTGTTAGGCCCGTATTTTGTATTGACCATCGGCATATGATGTGTGATATGGTCAACATCCTGGTGACCACATTTACTTATCAGGGATTTTCTGGTATCCAACTGAAGCAATGGAGATATGTTGGGCACACTCTGAGAAGAAATGATCGAGGAATACGAAAGCAGGCATTGAAATGGGAGGCAAAGTGTTCAAGTAAAAGAGGGCGACCTAGGGAAACCCTGAGATGAACGTTGCTGAGAGAGGCCAGAAATATCGGACTCAATTCCATGGAAAAGATTAAGCGAGTTGCATAGATCAGAGCGGTATGGAGAAATTACTTGCAGGCCCTATACAACGTATAACGGTACGATTGGAATATATAACTGAGGCTGGGTTGAGAGCTGTTACGGTCTAAAAAAACTCCACTCCCACTGTGGAATTGAACCTGGATCATGCATCTAAGAAGAGAGTGAACTAACCACAACGCTATCACGTTCTCAATAAACAATAAGATGTTTAATTAATGCTGGGATTTCCAGGATGGACACTCTTCTTTGCCAAAGCAGGAACTCTCCGTTGCCAAAGCCTTTATAATTTAAAAAATTACTTCAGCTAACTTTAATACTTAGCCAAAATTATTTGTTGCCTAACATTACTACTTATCAAAACAATTACTTCAACTAACATTAATAATTAAGAAAAATTACTTCATCTAACATTACTACTTAGCAAAAATTACTTCACCTAACATTACTACTTGGCAAAAATTACTTCACCTAACATTAATATGTCAAAAAAATTTACTTCTACTAACAGTAACTCTATAAAGTTATATATCGTAAATATCTGTGTAATAATGGTGCTGCTTACCTCCAGAGTTCAAGAACCTCTTCTCTGGTTCCTTGACCATGGGATATTTATCCTGTAATTGGGTGTAAGGTATGTTAAGAGTTAATACATAGCATATATGACTGATTGATTGGACCATCATAATTGCACAATTGTGAATAATCATATGTGCTCTGATCTCTTTCTTACACAGGAAGATCTCAGCTGCAGTGCATGAACTCCGTAGCACCGCGAGGGTCTCCAATGTAATTTAGAAGATGATAAAAACATTTTGTATAAATTTTATTTTACAAAAATTTTCTAATGAATTTTGACTGTGCAGCGGCTTTCTATCCTGCTTTTCTCGATTTTGAACTGCAACAGGTTCTTTTATGAGCTCAACTAAAACACAGGACCTACATTTTATTGTCCCGCTGCTCATTAGACTAGGAACTCAATCGCAGTATATTTTATTCTCCCTTCGTTCATAGGACTAGGAACTTGATCTCACCTATACTGAGATCAGGATCTACGGAAAAATATATGGATGGCTCCACGAGGGAGCGAACCGAGTATCTTTGAAACGAGAGGCGAGCACATGAACGCAAAGAAGAAGAAATGTCTGAGATGTTATATGATGTTCATGGTTGCAAATCAAAACAAATCACAAACAGGCTAAAAATGAGAATGATCAAATGCTATATATATCCTATATTAATGTATGGCTCGGAAACATGGACAATGAACAAGCAGTTAGAAGACAGAATTGATGCATTTGAGATGTGGATATATAGAATAATAGGCAGAGTTTCATGGACAGAAAAACAGACAAATAAACAAGTTTTATGAAAACTAGGCATGAAGAAACAATTATTAAGAGAAATAAAATTCATACAAGTAAAGTATTTTGGGCACATAAAAGACATGACACCATGATAAAACATTTACTAGAGGGAAAGTTGAGGGGGAAGAGCAAGAGGAAGACCGAGAGATAAGTGGGAGGGAAACTTTAAGAAATGGACAGGTTACAGTCTGGCAGTGTGCAACACCAAGGCGAAAGACAGAGGATGCTGGAGATTCATTGCAGCCAACCTTCGATGTGGAGACGGCACCTGATGATGATGAATGAAATGTTAAAGATGCAACACAAGAGATACAAGGTTTACTTGATACAAAGAACACAATGGGGGCCTCTGTGGTATAGAGATTAGGTGCTTGCCACAAATTCTGCTCAGTACAAGCTATTTGATAACACATTCTGTCCAACAATATGATATGTACACACTCTGCATACCAGTTCTCTCTATCTAAACATTCTCAGCATACCAGTTCTCTCTCTTTCTCGATCCCCGCCTAGACCAATGAACCAGATTTTATCATGAATGCTACCGTGGTTTTAAGGGACTCCGTCCCTCCGTACAACTTCTCGCGAAGCTCTGTGTTTTCGGGCATGTTTCTTTTCTTAAACCTGCTATCAGTTGGCAATCTTGCAGTATGTGCTCTGCCGTCATGTCCACCTTTTTGCAGGGGCACAGGCTAGTTTTGCCAATTTTAAATTTGTTGAACACTCTCTACCTAAACATTCTCTGCATACCAATTCTCTGTGCATGCCCTAAATGTATCTAGTTTCCTAGAGAAATTAAATTTCCTACCGCCAAGTATCTGTCTGGCCAACAAGTGTTCTCTGCAGCAAAAACCACCTTAGCTTCAAACTTGAAGAACTTCTCCAAGATTTCTTCTTTTCCATTTGTGAACACTACATCGTAGCTGATACAGAATACAATATGATTATAACTAATAGCATGTGACGAATATGACAAGAAAATATAAGGATTGATGTGACGAATTGAACAAGAAAATATAAGGATTAATGTGACAAATATGACCAGAAAATATAAGGATTAATGTGACAATGTGACCAGAAAATATAAGGATTAATGTGACAAATGTGACCAGAAATTATAATTATTATTGTGACGAATTGAACCAGGAAATATAAGGATTTATGTGACAAATGTGACCAGAAAATTATAAGGATTACTGTGATGAATGTGACCAGAAAATATAAGGATTAATGTCGCGAATGTGACCAGAAAATATAAGGATTAATGTGACGAATTGAACAAGAAAATATAAGGATTAGTGTGACAAATGTGATCAGAAAATATAAGGATTAATGTGACCAGAAAATATAAGGATTAATGTGACCAGAAAATATAAGGATTAATGTGACCAGAAAATATAAGGATTAATGTGACCAAAAAATATAAGGATTAATGTGACCAGAAAATATAAGGATTAATGTGACCAGAAAATATAAAGATTAATGTGACCAGAAAATATAAGGATTAATGTGACCAGAAAATATAAGGATTAATGTGACCAGAAAATATAAGGATTAATGTGACCAGAAAATATAAGGATTAATGTGACCAGAAAATATAAGGATTAATGTGACCAGAAAATATAAGGATTAATGTGACCAGAAAATATAAGGATTAATGTGACCAGAAAATATAAGGATTAATGTGACCAGAAAATATAAGGATTAATGTGACCAGAAAATATAAGGATTAATGTGACCAGAAAATATAAGGATTAATGTGACCAGAAAATATAAGGATTAATGTGACCAGAAAATATAAGGATTAATGTGACCAGAAAATATAAGGATTAATGTGACCAGAAAATATAAGGATTAATGTGACCAGAAAATATAAGGATTAATGTGACCAGAAAATATAAGGATTAATGTGACCAGAAAATATAAGGATTAATGTGACCAGAAAATATAAGGATTAATGTGACCAGAAAATATAAGGATTAATGTGACCAGAAAATATAAGGATTAATGTGACTAGAAAATATAAGGATTAATGTGACCAGAAAATATAAGGATTAATGTGACTAGAAAATATAAGGATTAATGTGACCAGAAAATATAAGGATTAATGTGACCAGAAAATATAAGGATTAATGTGACCAGAAAATATAAGGATTAATGTGACCAGAAAATATAAGGATTAATGTGACCAGAAAATATAAGGATTAATGTGACCAAAAAATATAAGGATTAATGTGACCAGAAAATATAAGGATTAATGTGACCAGAAAATATAAGGATTAATGTGACCAAAAAATATAAGGATTAATGTGACCAGAAAATATAAGGATTAATGTGACCAGAAAATATAAGGATTAATGTGACCAGAAAATATAAGGATTAATGTGACCAGAAAATATAAGGATTAATGTGACCAGAAAATATAAGGATTAATGTGACCAGAAAATATAAGGATTAATGTGACCAGAAAATATAAGGATTAATGTGACCAGAAAATATAAGGATTAATGTGACCAGAAAATATAAGGATTAATGTGACCAGAAAATATAAGGATTAATGTGACTAGAAAATATAAGGATTAATGTGACTAGAAAATATAAGGATTAATGTGACCAGAAAATATAAGGATTAATGTGACTAGAAAATATAAGGATTAATGTGACCAGAAAATATAAGGATTAATGTGACCAGAAAATATAAGGATTAATGTGACCAGAAAATATAAGGATTAATGTGACCAGAAAATATAAGGATTAATGTGACCAGAAAATATAAGGATTAATGTGACCAGAAAATATAAGGATTAATGTGACCAAAAAATATAAGGATTAATGTGACCAAAAAATATAAGGATTAATGTGACCAGAAAATATAAGGATTAATGTGACCAGAAAATATAAGGATTAATGTGACCAGAAAATATAAGGATTAATGTGACCAGAAAATATAAGGATTAATGTGACCAGAAAATATAAGGATTAATGTGACCAGAAAATATAAGGATTAATGTGACTAGAAAATATAAGGATTAATGTGACCAGAAAATATAAGGATTAATGTGACTAGAAAATATAAGGATTAATGTGACCAGAAAATATAAGGATTAATGTGACCAGAAAATATAAGGATTAATGTGACCAGAAAATATAAGGATTAATGTGACCAGAAAATATAAGGATTAATGTGACCAGAAAATATAAGGATTAATGTGACCAGAAAATATAAGGATTAATGTGACCAAAAAATATAAGGATTAATGTGACCAGAAAATATAAGGATTAATGTGACCAGAAAATATAAGGATTAATGTGACCAGAAAATATAAGGATTAATGTGACCAGAAAATATAAGGATTAATGTGACCAGAAAATATAAGGATTAATGTGACCAGAAAATATAAGGATTAATGTGACCAGAAAATATAAGGATTAATGTGACCAGAAAATATAAGGATTAATGTGACCAGAAAATATAAGGATTAATGTGACCAGAAAATATAAGGATTCTTTCTTTTCTCCAATCCTGTTTTGCCTCACAGCGTCAGGATAAGAAGAGATTTCTAGAACAAGCCCTTGTGTGCGCTTCATAAATAGTGTCTTTCGCCACCTCTGTTATCTCTGAGGTCCATCTTTTGCATGGCCAGCCTCTTGCTTTGTATCCGTTGTATCGGAGCACCATTGCTCTTTGAGGTGCACTGTCTGTTGGTAATCTGCTTATGTGGCCGAACCCTTTAATTTGTTGTTTCTTGATGAAGTGATGACTCACTTTCTTCCTTATGTCTTCATTCTCAACCGGTCTCTTCTTGTTACCCCCAGCACTCTGCATAGACACTTGATCTCTGTCATGACTAGTTTTCTTCTATCATTTGACTCAGGTTTGTCACTGGTAGCATAATCTGGGGAGAAAGATTGTGTTGAACAATGCTCTTTTTGTGTTCATGGTGACATGTTTGCATTTTAAAATTGGCGCCATTTGTCCTATCCTTTGATTTGCTTTGTTGCATCTGTGTTGGATTTCATTAGTTATTCTTCCGTTTGCTGAAAAATGCTCCCAGGTATGTGAAGTCTTTTACTTGTTTTAATGGGCAATTGTCGATGGAGATATTGGTAGTGTTTTCCTCTCTGGCGAATGTCATTACTTCAGTTTTGTCTATGTTTATTCTCATATTGTATTCATTGCATGCTAACTGGAGTCTGTTAATGTGTTGTTGTAGCTGTTCTTCAGTTGTTGATATAATTGCCTGATCGTCTGCAAAAAGAAATTCGTTTAAGAGTTCCCTGAGGTTGTTTCCTTCGCTGCTGTTAATGATTAATAATATGACCAGAAAATATAATGGTTATTGGTTATTGGTTATTGGTTACTAAACTGACGTCATTGCACTCGGGCAAACCCATAGGTGCTCAGTCTCCCCAACAGATATCGAAGAGTATGCATACTGATGGTTCCTGTGGCTCGCTGATTAAACACACCTCTCACTCTGCCTCTCAGGCATCCAGTTCGACTTGAACAAAGGGTAATTCCAAACTGCTTAAATCGCTTGATCGATTCAACATCGATTTTAGTGTCCTCATCCAACAGAGAGTCTCGAAGAGACCGAAGAATATCCCCCTTATCCATCTTCAACTCCCCAACAATCGATGCTGTTGATGCAAGCCTGTCCGCTCTCTCATTACCGTAAACACCCGCATGCCCAGGACAGTATATCCACGTAAGCCGCTGGAGGTTAGAAACTTCTATAGACGACATCCACTCATACCGAAACCTGCCCTTCTGGATCTTGTGAAGCATCGACTGAGAGTCAGATACAACAACTGCCCCAGGAAATGAAGTCCCAGAAATCCAATGGAGGGCAGCAGTAACGGCCTCAACCTCCATCCTCATACTAGAAGTAGTTGTCCTGTATGCCCCACTTCGCTCTGCAACAACCCTACCATGCGCATTAGCCAAGAAACCCCAGCCGGATTTCTCACCACGTTGAACCGACCCATCGGTATATACAACAACATCATCATCCCTTGCATTATCTTCTATCAGCTGCTTAACTGCGAGAAAATATAATGATAAATTAATAATCAATAGAAAATCTACACTTTCTAAATCCATCTTCAAAATTGTTCTTGTGTTCTGTACAAGTCTTCATCATTACTCTTTTATGTCTCCACACAGAAGTTTAACTACAATATAATTTCAGCAAATTCTGTTTCTTGCCCTGATGGTAGTCTGACAGGCTGATGTCTGTTTTTTTTGGAGCACGAGGTGATTACCTTACCTCCATGCCACGAAAACCCTTCCCAAAATATTCTACGCTTTGACTGAAATCAGATGTACGTGTCATAAACGTGTAGAAGTCTATGCGCTTAGGGACCTACCAAACCAATGTGCAATGTAAACACGTTCTTGGTAAAGATCAAACATATCACAAAGAGTGATTAAAAATGGTCGTAAAGAATGCAACGAAGAAGAAGAAAATATTCTACAAGGATGGGGTTCAAAAACAAGCGTTGTTAAGACTCCAATTGATTAGCCGTACATCGACTTAACCACTTGGTCATCTTGTTATTTCAATTTGAATGTTTATGATACTTCTAAAAATGACCACAGGAACTATCAGTATGTGTACCCTTTGATATCAGTTTCAGTTTGGAATATCTTCACTGCACTCAGAACATCTCCATAGGTGCTCCGATCTCCTTCGCAATATCTCCAACAGCGTCCAGAGACTGACCGTACCAGTTCGGTTTTGATTGATGGGCCTACTCATATACCCTTCGACATCTGTTGGGGGAGACCTATGGGTCTGCCCAGAGCACTATGACATTGGCATTATGAACAACAAAAACTACCACTTTCACCAATTCCATATCAACGTATAACATACTTAGGGACTTCAACCCGTAACCGTTGCCATAAAGACACTATAATCTATGATCTTATTACCTCTGCAGTTAGTATAAACTTCAATAGCTAGACCCACCTGTGTGTTGCCGGGGCCCGCAATGGAAGCAAAGAATAGTACCAATGCAACCTACAAGGCATGTCGTAAGAGGCAACTGATGTAGGACCTAGGAATCTACCTAGTAAATAAACGCATCGCAGAAATCGGATGTGCTGGCCTACTTGTAGGCACATAACTGGCACAATGTACAATCGCTCTTATGGTCAGAACACATAAAAATCACAGAGTGGTTAACAAGTGGTTGATTTGGAGCGTTCAAAGAAGAATAGCTAGATCCACTTGGAGGGGTCTCTGTAGCGTAGAGCACTTGGAGGGGTCTCTGTAGCGTAGAGCACTTGGAGGGGTCTCTGTAGCGTAGAGCTTAGGTGCTCACTTCTCATTCCAAAGGTACTCGGTTCACTCCCTCATGAAGCCATCTGAATATTTTTCCAGAGACCTCTAATCTCAGTGTAGGTGAAATCGAGTCCCTAGTCATAATGGAGATGGATGATGAAACATAGATCGTGTGTTCTTCTTCTTCTTTGCGTTCATTCTTTACGACCAATTTTAGTCACTCTTTGTGATATGTTTGATCTTTGCCAAGAACGTGTATACGTTGCACATTGGTTTGGTAGGCCCCTAAACGCATAGACTTCTACACATTTAGGACACATGCATCCGATTTCAGCCAAACCTCCTTAGTCGCCTCTTACGACATGCGTGGCAGGTAACAGTGGTTCTATTCTTTACACCCCAAAATTGGGCCCCAGTAACCATTCGGGTGGGATTCAAATTGAGCACGTAAAAGAACCCTTGGCAGTTCAAAATCGAGAAAAGCAAGCTGGAAAGTCTTTGCCTGCGCAAAATTTATTTGCAAAATTAAATTTCGACAAAACCTTTTCACCATCTTCTAAATTACATCAGAGACTCTTGTCGGTGTTACGGAGTTCATGCACAAGATCTTCATGTGTAAGAAAGAGATCAGAGCACACATGGTTACTCACCGAGTGCAATGATGATGGTCCTATCAAAATCTATATTACTTTCTACAGTTAGAATAAACTTCAGTACCAAGACCTACCTGTCTGTAAACATAATAATGAGGTTCTCATTATTTTTGTACGATTTCAGCCCATCTCGTAACAAATTAATTTTGTGTCCTCCTCCAACAGTCTTCATATCTCCTCCCCGCCACACAGTGCCGAGACCAAACACCTGAAGCATTAAACACCATCATTTATATATTATATATATATTTTACTAACGGTTGGTATTAAAATATTTTCGTTCGTTCTTTACGACCAATTTTAATCACTATTTGTGATATGTTTGATCTTTGCCAAAAACGTATATACGTTGCACATTAGTTTGGTAGGCCCCTAAACGAATAGACTTCTACACGTTTAGGACATGTGCATCTGATTTCATCCAAACCTCCTTAGTCACTTCTTACGACATGTGTGGCAGGTAACAGTGGCTCTAATTTTTACACCCCAAATTTGGGCCCTGGTAACATCTCGGGCGACATTCAAGTCATATTTCAAAACATAAGAACAAAACTCAAGTGTTTAAGAGCCCAAGTTTTTCCCTTGGCAACATCTGGTTGTGAGACATGGACCATTGATAAAGCGACAGAGAAGATCATTACTACCTTTGAATGCAAATGCTACAGAAGAGTACTTAGAATATCATAGACAGAGAAAAGAACAAAAGCTTCTGTTCTGCAATAGCTTGATATTAAAGAGTTCTGCTGCTGATGCCGGTCAACTTGCACAGAACAGAGTTTTTCAGGACCGCTGTCATGGGAGCCAGGTTCCGGAAGGGACAAGCTACTTGATGATGATGAGGTGTCAAAATCAAGAAAGAAATATGAGCTAGACATTCTTCTTCTTATTCTTTTGTTGTCATATTGTTACCAGTTGTTGCCCAGTTTTGTGGTTTTCTGTTTTTGTCTTGCACTACTCTAGTATCTTGGGTGATTGCTTTTTTGTCTTTGTTGACAGAATTCTGCTATGCCATCTATTACATAATTTCCATGGTCTTCCTCTCGCCTTCTTTCCTAATGTTCTGTTGTATATATTGTAGTTTGGTTGCATTCTTATCAAGTGGCCAAACCACTTCATTTTTTCTTTCTCTGTGTAATTCAACTGTGATAAAGGTCTTTTGATCGAAACATTATGGCCTACTTGTAGGCGCATACTGGCACAACGTACAATCGCTCTTAGGCTAAGATCACATACAAATCACCAAGAGTGGTTAACAAGTGGTCGATATGGAGCGTTCAAAGACGTAGAAGAAGCAGAATATACTAATTAATTACTATATGATTTGATTAATCTAATAATTTTATCCAAACAAATTCAAATGTTTAGGTTTCACACTTACTTTAACATTCAAGTCATATTTCTTTACGGACCGCATCATCTGGCGGAAGCCATCATTCTCCTCAGTTGCTACGGTAACAACCAATAACTCTGTAGGATTCCAAAAAAATGTAATTAGTCTCCAGTGAATCCTAATATTTTTGCAATTCCATGTTAAGTTGATGCAATGCTTATAAAAACAAAAGACAATAAAAACAGTTTTTACTTTATGTAATACCGCTTTTAGGAGATGTAAGACAGAGAGAACATGAGCCCAGGGAATTTAATGGCTGCATATCTAGTGCAATCACAGCGTAACTGTTACGGTTATCATTTTTTGTTATGCCCCCAAAAGGAAAACATTCTGTGACCTTACCGTGGATCTAACCCGAGGCTCCAGAATTGGAGTCAGTGCTCTAAATCCATTCAGCCAGACTTTCCCCATGCAATACTTATAAATTCCCCAAACAACCACTTCAGTCCTAAACTGGATCATCAATTTATAACTATGCTTCATTCTTATCAGTTGACACAGTAAGGCAATACTTCTGTAAAATTTATAAGCTTCCAGAAGGTTCTTATTGGTTACTGGTTACTAAACTGACGTCATTGCACTCCGGGCAGACCCATAGGTGCTCAGTCTCCCCAACAGATATCGAAGAGTATGCATACTGATGGTTCATGTGGCTCGCCGATTAAACACACCTCTCACTCTGCCTATCAGGCATCCAGTTCGACTTGAACAACGGGTAACTCCAAACTGCTTAAATCGCGTTATCGATTCAACATCGATATTAGTGTCCTCATCCTACAGAGTCTCGAAGAGACCGAAGAATATCCCCTTATCCATCTTCAACTCCCCAACAATCGATGCTGTTGATGCAAGCCTGTCCGCTCTCTCATTACCGTAAACACCCGCATGCCCAGGACAGTATATCCACGTAAGCCGCTGGAGGTTAGAAACTTCTATAGACGACATCCACTCATACGAAACCTGCCCTTCTGGATCTTGTGAAGCATCGACTGAGCGTCAGATACAACAACTGCCCCAGTAAATGAAGTCCCAGAAATCCAATGGAGGGCAGCAATAACGGCCTCAACCTCCATCCTCATACTAGAAGTAGTTGTCCTGTATGCCCCACTTCGCTCTGCAACAACCCTACCATGCGCATTAGCCAAGAAACCCCAGCCGGATTTCTCACCACGTTGAACCGACCCATCGGTATATACAACAACATCATCATCCCTTGCATTATCTTCTATCAGCTGCTTAACTGCGAGATCAGCCTTCATGTTGCCCCAATCTCTACATTCTCTTCCAAGAGTAATGATAACGTTGAGATAGTTCATCTTGCTACCATCTGTTGGGATCCATTCTTCCCCTTTTGGTAGAGTCGCAACCGTAGTCTCCTGGCCAATTGTTCTCTCAGCCTGGGCCATCCACGACATGCCACGCTTGATTCTCGTGCCCTTAACATCATTAGTGTTCTTGTGAAGTGGATGTCCAGAAGGTTCCATTGTCCTCAACAAATATGTGCTCCAGAATGCAGATAAACATAATTCTATTAATTGTTGACCCTTGTAGGATTCAGTCCATTGTCTGCGTACCGAACCAGCTTCCACCTTCGGGATCGCACTCAATTTTTCAGCCTTTACTCCCCCAAAAATGAGACATATATTATAGAAAAATACAGTTCTCAAGATTGATTTTAAACAACATCAATGAATCAGTAGTTGAACAAAAAAACTCACCTGTCTTATCCTTGGATGCCACACCTTCGGTCATGCAGACCACAATGGCAACAAAGAAGAAAGAGACAATGATTAAGACCAATCTCTGTGTCATATTTTGTTTTTTCTCTTTTATCACTGGACAACTGAAAATCATTTACAAAAATAAATAGTAAGCACTAGGTAAATATATTTTTCTGGGGTAGGGGCCTAGGAAGCTACCTAGTAGATAAAAACGTCGCAGAAATCGGATGTGCTGACCTACTTGTAGGAGCATGATTGTCGCAATGTACGAGGGGAAGTCAACAAGTAAGCCACAAATGGCTGTAGAAAAATAACTAAACATGATAAAAACTTGAAACCAGTTTATTTTTATACATACATTGTTCCTTTATTTCTAAACATAATTTCCACCAACATTGATGCACTTATCCCATCGTTTTATCAATCCTCCCAAACCGGCTGCATAGAACTCGGGCTCTGTTTTCTAAACCACGTTTTCACTTCACATTCAACCGGCGTCATTCGGAAATGTCTCCGCCAAGGTGGGTTTCAGTGGACCAAAAGGTGGAAATCGTTAGGGGCTAAGTCGGGACTGTAAGGTTGATGTTCCAGAACTTTCCACCGTAGTTGGTTAATTTTCTCCTGAGTTAATAGAGCCGTATGTGGTCTGACATTGTCATGAAGAAGCAACACTCCTGTAGTCAGCAGTCCTGGGCCTTTTTTCGAATTGCATCATGAAGCATCGATAGAACTTCACAGTATGATTCAGAATTCACATTGTCACCTTTCTTCTTGAAATTTGTTAAAAACACTCCTTGACAATCCCAGAACACCGGCAGCATGACTTTCCCTGCTGATGGCGTAACCTTGAATTTTTGACAAAGGCAAGAAAGATGTTTCACTGTATTGAACGCTCGATTCGGGTTGGTAGTGATGCACCCATGATTCATCCTCAGTAACAATCCTGTTCAGCATGTCTTCTCCTTCATCTTGTATCGACAGAGATGATGCAAGGACAGGCCAAATCGGTTCATTTGTGTTCCTCCTTCAATTGTCTGGGTAACCACATTGAGCACACTTTCTTCAATTGTGCTCAATGTGGTTACCAGACAATGAGGAGGAACACAAAATGAATCGATTGGCCTGTCCTGCGTCATCTCTGTCGATACGAAGATGAAGGAGAAGACATACTGAACAGGATTGTTACTGAGGATGAATCATGGGTGCATCAATACCAGCTTGAATCAAAGCGTGCTTCAATACAGTGGAAACATCTTTCTTGGCCTTGTGTCAAAAATGCAGGTTCGCCATCAGCAGGAAAGTCATGCTGACGTGTTCTGGGATTGTCAAGGAGTGTTTTAACAAATTTCAAGAAGAAAGGTGACAATGTGAATTCTGAATCATACTGCGAAGTTCTATCGATGCTTCATGATGCAATTCGAAAAAAAAGGCCCAGGACTGCTGACTACAGGAGTGTTGCTTCTTCATGACAATGCCAGACCACATACGGCTCGATTAACTCAGGAGATAATTAACCAACTACGGTGGAAAGTTCTGGAACATCAACCTTACAGTCCCGACAGCCCTAACATTTCCACCTTTGGTCCACTGAAAACCCACCTTGGGAGACATTTCGCGAATGACGCCGGTTGAATGAAGTGAAACGTGGTTTAGAAAACAGAGCCCAGTTCATGCAGCCGTTTGGGAGGATTGATAAACGATGAGATAAGTGCATCAATGTTGTGGAAATTATGTTTAGAAATAAAGGAACAATGTATGTATAAAAATAAACTGGTTTCAAGTTGTTATCATGTTTAGTTATTTTTCTACAGCCATTTGTGGCTTACTTATTGACTTCCCTCGTACAATCGCTCTTAGAATTAGATTACATACAAATCACAAAGAGTGATTTAACAAGTGGTCGATATGGAGCGTTCAAAAAAGAAGAATAGATCTTTCTTTTCTCTAATACTGTCATTCTGGATCTTCCGAAGCTTAAACTGAGAGTCAGAAACAACAATGGCTCCAACAAAATGGAGTCCCATAGAGCCAATTGTGGGCAGTAGTAACAGCCTCAACTTCCATCCTCATACTGGAAGTAGTTATTTTTTCTGTTGCCATAATGTTGTCTAGTCTCTCCACCATTAATTTTAGTTTAACACTGTCTATAACTTGAAGTAATGAAGCTACCCTAGTAAATAAAAAGCATCGCAGTAATCGGATGGGCAGGCCTACTTATAGGCACATAACTGGCATAACGTACAATCGCTCCAAGGCTCAGATCGCATAGAGCGGTTTAACAAGTGGTTGATATGGAGCGTTTGAAGAAGAATACTTGAAGTAATTATAAAGTATAAGGTCAGTATTCATACACTTCTTGTAATTCTAACAGACACACTGTCAGCTATACAAACCCTTGAGGCTAAATCCACTGACAGCACAGTAGGCCTACAGAAACTAGAAAGTGAACTTGCTCAGCTGTCAAAAGAGGCTGAAATTCACTTGCAGTGGATTCCATCTCACTGTGGCATTGCAGGTAATGAGAGTGCCGATGTCTTTGTTAAGGAAGGCAGTGACTAAGAGCAAATTTACCAACCGCTGTCTTTTCAAGAGCTCAAACCCTCATACAGAGAAGATCTGCAGTAGACTGGAAGACAAACACTGGATATGATTATAGACAAGACTTTTTCAAAGACCTCGGCAGAACAGACCTGGTCATTTATTTTTCGCTTCATTTTGGACACTGCAGACTCAACAGATGCTTACATAGACTAGGAATAAGTCAAGCAGCTCTCTGCCAGTATCAACAGGTTGAACAGACATCAGAGCATATCCAGCAAGATTGTCCTCTCCTGGGTGAACTTTGAAGAAATCTGATGAACCTGAAAATGACTGCCCAGTTCATGGTCCACAGTAAACTAAGCACATGACCAGAGATCTCTGAAGAAGAAGACATACTTCTCTTCCAATAATTGTTTTCTATATTATGTTGTTCTGGCCAAATACCATAACAAATGAGGAGCTTTTGAAACGAACAGACTGTGCATCCTTGGAGACCATCATTAAAAGGCAAAGATGGAGGTGGTTTGGACATGTATGGTGTATGCCAGTGGGGACATTGGCTAGGACAGTTCTCAAGTGGATAGCGTATAGGAAAAGAAGGCCTGGACGTCCAAATGAAACATGGAGAAGAACTGTGGAGAGAGAGTTGAAGGAGGTGTGGCCTGACGTGAGAGACAGAAGGTAGAAAAGCAGCAGAGCGGCAACAGTGGAAGTTTCTTGTGGAAGGCTTATGTGTCAATCGGGACACAAAGAGGATATAGATATATATTATGTTGACTTTATTTCATCATCAGTCCTTGTCATTTCCAAGGGCACATGGCAGAGACCAAAAATGACCCCGTTTCGATCTTGTGCCTCCTTTCTATTTCAAACATCCCCCCACATATACACTCTGAACTCTCTTCCAAACGTTGACTTTAGTTATATCTGATTTCATAATGCTATTTCCTAGTAATATTTTCAAATTTCATTTCTCAAATGTCCGTATATATACTCACGATATCTCACACAAACAACAGTTCGTTTACATCAAATTTTTCGGCCATCCTCAACTTGAGACCTCAAGCGACATTTTTGTTTGTTATATTCATTGAATATTGTTAAGTTTACTACACATCCCACGTCGATAAATAGTCTACGATTTTTTTTTGTTTTTGTAATAAGACTGAATGTTTATCTCTAATTTTTATATACATATATATAGTGATTTGCTTCTTCGTAAAGTTCCAAGACCTATTTATCTAACTTTTGTTGGATTGTTAATTTTACGAAATCGACGTCTTCTGCTCTGGAGTTTTCAAAATCAAAACTGATATTTGAATTTATATCACTTGTTTAAACCTTACAAACTTCATTTAAATACCAAACGCGATAAATGAAACAATTAACACGTATACATACATACCTTGAAAGAGAGTTCAGAATTATAAGCAGTTCTTAAGTAAATTCCTATCTGCGATGAGGACGTGCAGGATTGCACGATTCTTCCAGCAGACGCCAGGCCCCAGCAGCCGTGTCACGTATCTGATCAACAGCTGAGCTGAGAAAGCACTTTCTCTCCACTAATTTATACGCGGTTTTAGAATAGTTGTTCAAATTCGCAAACTGTTCGAATATTTCTGAAGATGATGCTTTATGATCTTATCTGTTATAATTATTCTTTTTCTTCCTTTGTAGTTATATTGTTACCAGGTTGTTTCACAGTGTCATAGTTTTCTATTTTTGTCTTGAGCTGCTTTAGTGGCTTTGGTGATAGTTATTTTTGCCTTTTTTAGTTTTACAGGATAAGAAAGAGAAGATGGAGATATGTTGGCATTTTTTTTTTTTACCGATCCAGAAGCACTAAAGCTTTCAGCTCTACGGCTCGGTGCCATGGACATCGTAACCCTTCGGTTCGGTGCCACGAACACCGTGAATCTGGTGAACCTGTGGCTTTTCCGCCAGCCCGCGGAATTGAATCCGCACTCACATGGAGCTTGTCACCCGTAGTCCAACGCGCTACGAACACGCTGAGCAGGCGGGCTATGAGGAGAAATGATGAACGAATATCAAAGCAGGCATTGAAGTCAGATGCAGAGGGTTCAAGAAGAGGGACGACCTAATGAGACCCTGAAACGAACTTTGTTGAGAGAGGCAAGAAATATCGGTCTCAGTTCCATGGAGATTGAGATAATTGTCCAGGATAGAGCGGTATGGAAAAATTACTTGCATGCCCTATGTAACGTATAACGGTACGAGAGGAATTATTATTATTATTCTGCTATGCCATCTAACCATCTTGTTCGGTGTCAACCTATCGCCTTTCCTGATGTTCTGTTGTAGAAGACTATACAGTTGAGTTTGGTTGCATTCCTAAGTGGCCGAACCACACCATTCTTTGTTTTTCAATGTAATTCAAGCAAGATTCTGTCCTAAATTTCTTTCGTATACTGCTGTTGGTGACTGTCTTTTCTTGTGTTTTTTTCTTAACTTTTCGTAAGCATTGCATTTCACATGTAGTTGGGTTTTTTGTTTTTAAATTTGTGTAGAGTTAATTCTTATTTTCATGTTTGTTGGCCTACATGCTCTGATATAACCAATAAAAGGTTAATTTTTAGGTTGAAAGCACGGCCGACTATAAAGTTGTGCCTCGGCGTAAGGAGGGTTTATTCCACCACATAACAAACAATAACAAAACAAAGAAACAAAATTAAGATTCTGAAAACGTGTAGGTTTAGACAAGGTCAAACTTTGCGTAGAGTTGTGTGGGTAGAGTTTGTCATTGGTTTAGGCGTGTACCTACGTTGTTTCCTGTCGGAGTGGAGCACACACAAAAATTTGGAGTACACAGAAACCCCAAGCTCTCGCTGCCTCGCATGAGTAATATATGTATGACGCGAGTAATTTCTGAGGCCACGTATATATGCATTTTGTGTAGTTTTATTCTGCATAGACCAGTGGTTATCAAACTGTTAAACATATCTCTTCAAACTTGCATCAACAGCATCGATTGTTGGGGAGTTGAAGATGGATAATGGGGATGTTCTTCGGTCTCTTCACGACTGCCGGTTGGATGAGGACACTAAAATAGATGTTGAATCGATCCAGTGATTTAATCAGTTTAAAGTTACCCGTTGTACAAGTAGAACTGGATGCCCGAGGGGCAGGGTGAGGAGTGTGTTTAATCAGCGAGCCACGGGAACCATCATTATGCATACTCTTCTATATCTGTTGGTGGAGTCTGAGCACATATGGGTCTGCCCGGAGTACAATGACGCAAATGTAGTAATTAATAATCAAACAACAATAATAATCTTCCCACTAGCCTTCACTTGCAATTATTTTCTATTCGTTTTACTCCACCATCTTATTTTCTGCGTTTTTCTTCGGTGATCCAGCGGTGATTTGATTTGGCTCTGGCCTTTCGGCCTATTGCTATGTAGTGGTATCTGCATGTGTTTGAAAGTTGTTCTTTTGTTTCGTATAACGTGTTCCATCCTCAGAGACGTCGAAGGACACTGTTTATGAAGCGCACACAAAAGTCCGTTCTAGAAATCTCTTCTTATCCTGATGCTGTGAGGCAAAAAGAAAAAAATGAGCTCTATTTATCTGGCATTGGAGGAAGAATAATCTTCCTGGCATCATTCAGCGCTTGCCACCGCCATCGGTTTTCCAGTCGATTCCTAGCGAAACAACTGTCAAAGGTTCTGTTACGTGTTCAATTTCAACGCATGTCTTAACGTTTTATTGTCCATCTCTGCAGGACCGTACGGTATATTTTCTCAGTATGATGCAAGTCTTCGAAATGCCGCCCCTTAAATGTTTTTCTTTAAAATAACCTTTATTTGTGAAGTTGATTTCGCTGCTTATTCCGCCCCCTTACGGTGCCGCCCGATGCGGCTGCCTCTCTGTATCATAGCACGACACGACACTGCATCTCTGATAGCACTAGGAATTTGATCTCCCCTACATTGAAATTTTCTTCTTCTTCGAACGCTCCATATCAGCCACTTGTTAAAACACTGTGATTTGTATGTGATCTGAGCCTAAGATCGATTGTACATTGTGCCAGTTATGCGCCTACACATAGGCCAGCACATCCGATTTCTGCGGCGCTTTTTACTTATTATGAAATAGATGAGACTGCAGTAAAACTATTTGATTGGCAAAACACGTAATCACAAAGTACTGTAGTTTTACAAATTACAAAAACAAAATACAGCAACGTTTCGACCAACAAGACCTTTATCAAGCAAACGAACAACAGGAGTGACAAATTTAAAAAAACAAATGGACGACCAAATACAAACGTTTCTAATGAAAATCTGGGAATTTTTCATTGTTTCTCTTCCGTTCTATTTCTAGTTTTTATGTGTGTTTTTTGTGTTACATTTATTTCGTTATTCCTTTTTATTCCCAGATTTTCATTAGAAACGTTTGTATTTGGTCGTCCATTTGTTTTTTTAAATTTGTCACTCCTGTTGTTCGTTTGCTTGATAAAGGCCTTGGTCGAAACGTTGCTGTATTTTGTCATTGTTTTTGTAATTTGTAAAACTACAGTACTTTGTGATTACGTGTTTTACTTATTATGGTAGCTTTCCTAGACCTTTACCTCAGTCGGCTCTTACGAGAGGCTTTGTAGGTCACAGTGTTACTATTCTTTGCTCCCCTTGCGAGCTCCGGCAATACATGGGCGACATTGAGATCAGGATCAATGGGATACAAACTTGATTTCTATACACTGGAAACAAACCGAGTGCTTTTGGAGCGAGAAGTAATCACTATAACTCTACGTCACCTAGACGTCTTTTGAGATTTATGAGACGGCCCTGTTTAGCCATTACAGCCACCAGAAACGTTGTGATTCAGCGCAGAACATACTACGTGACACAAGACCTATTGTCTCCTGAGACATAGAGGACAATGATAATGTTAACTCTAAGATTTGTACTACAGAACCGCCCGAGTGGTTACCGGGCCCAAATTTGGGGTGTAAAGAATAGAACCACTGTTACCTGCCACGCATGTCGTAAGAGGCGACTAAGGAGGTTTGGCTGAAATCGGATGCATGTGTCCTAAATGTGTAGAAGTCTATGCGTTTAGGGGCCTACCAAACCAATGTGCAACGTATACACGTTCTTGGCAAAGATCAAACATATCACAAAGAGTGATTAAAATTGGTCGTAAAGAACGAACGCAAAGAAGAAGAAGTACTACAGAACAAATGTACTAGAACGACCACTGACCGGAAAACACTTTGAAATTAATGGCATATCCATTACAGGGCTTCGCCACCAACCACAGTAAACGAGTCGTCAGTTTTCTAGTTACCACTTATGCGATCAGTGCTTTGCCATTGCTTTCTGAATAGTGAGGACCCTCCACATTAGCCTGCCTACCTTATCGTTGTTGGAGGGTTTTGTCCCTTTAAGATCCTTTGGGCTATGTCGGTGGCAGGTCTAACCAAGACGAACAGACTAAAGGTGAAAGGCCAGACCAACTGGCAGTGAGCAGGATGAAGCCTCATAAGGTGACAGCGTAGACCCCACCGGCGAGTGGTAAATGCCCTGCCTGCAACCAACCCATCCTCCAGCTATGGAAGCAGCGCCGGATTAGCCTAGTAGCAGAAGTAGCAAATTCTACGGGCCCCGCGCCTATGTGAAAGAGATGAAAAGGGGAAAAAAACCACGATGTTATATCAAAAACACGCAAGCTGTCTGAATTTGTTAGTGTCTTGTGTGATGGTGCTGAATCCAAAGAAAGGAAGCAGAAAATACAGAAGTCGTATATCACTGTCTAGTAGATGAAGGCAGATGAACTCCAAATATTGTCAGCTCTTATCAAGAGGATTTGGAAGAAAGCCTAGGCGACGAACTTGTTCAGTTCGTTGAAGTGCAATTTTATAAACTTATAATGGAAAATTCATTAGAGTCGTGTTTCCCAAATGTAGAAATAGTCTTACGAATTTACTTGTTTTTATTGATTACTAACTGCAGCGGAGAACGTTCTTTTTCAACATTAAAGCGTATAAAAGTGAGTTAAGGAACATGATGGGACAAGCTCGTCTAAATAACCTCACCAATAAACATTGAATGTAATTTACTTAGAGAAATTGATTTGTCTAGTATTATCTCTAATTTTGCTCACTTTAAATCGAAACAAGTATGTTTGTAAAAGCTGTGTTTTATTACTTATTATCATACAAAACCTAGGGCCCCGCGCTAGCGTAATCCGGCACTGTATGGAATGCGTCCTTCCTCTCCCTTGAGGAGGACATCCTTTTTCTTGTCTTCTAAGACACTTTCCCCCATGTATATGTGATTAAACTATAGTGTTCGCCCGTCTGCCCAGCGTGTTCGTAGCGCGTTGGACTACGGGTGACTATCCCTCTGTGTGTCGGGCTCAATTCCGCGGGATGGCAGAAAAAGCCACAGATTCCCCAGATTTACTGTGTTCGTGGCACCGAACCGAAGAGCTGAAAAGCTCAAGTGCTTCTGGATCGGAATAAAAACCAAAAACTATAGTGCTCAGGAGCACACCCTGCATAAAGCCTGGGTTGGTAAGCCAGGCGACAGTAACCATCTAAAGTAGGACAACTCCAGACAAACCCGAGAAGACACATCTCGACAGCAGGGGACTGCAACTGTCTAGAGAAAAACTAAAAAGATGTCCCGGAAACGAAATGTGTCAGCCAGTATTGGCGGGGAGAAATCGACGCATACGAATAACTTAATGGTCATGCGAATGGTGGGGTCTATTTTTACCGTTTGCAAAACTCCACGGGAATACATTTGCTTCCAAACTGCGTGCAGCGGAGTTTGAATCAGGTACACTTGGGTTATGATCGAGCTCACTCCCGCTTAAGCTACAGATGGCTACTGTAGGAAATACACTAGGGAGCTAAAGTTCACAAACTCTCAAGACACACATTCACAAACTCTAAAGACACAAACTCTCAAGACACATTCACAAACTCTCAAGACACACATTCACACTCTCAAGACACAAATTCACATTCTCAAGACACACATTCACAAACTAAAGGCACAAATTCACAAATTCTCAAGACACACATTCACAAAATCAAAACACAAATTCACAAACTCTCAAAACACACATTCACAAACTCAAAGACACAAATTCACAAACTCTAAAGACACAAATTCACAAGACAAATTTCACAAACTCTCAAGACACACATTCACAAAATCAAGACACAAATTCACAAACTCTCCAAAAAAAATACACAAACTATCAAGACACACATTCACAAACTCAAGACATAAGTTCACAAACTCTCAAGACACAAATTCACAAACTCTCAAGACACAAATTCACAAACTCAAGACACAAATTCACAAACTCTCAAGACACAAATTCACAAACTCTCAAGACACAAATTCACAAACTCTCAAGACACAAATTCACAAACTCTCAAGACACAAATTCACAAACTCTCAAGACACAAATTCACAAACTCAAGACACAAATTCACAAACTCAAGACACAAATTCACAAAATCAAGACACAAATTCACAAACTCTCAAGACACACATTCACAAACTCAAGACACAAATTCACAAACTATCAAGACACAAATTCACAAACTATCAAGACACACATTCACAAACTCTCAAGACACAAATTCACAAACTCTCAAGACACAAATTCACAAACTCTCAAGACACAAATTCACAAACTCTCAAGACACAAATTCACAAACTCAAGACACAAATTCACAAAATCAAGACACAAATTCACAAACTCTCAAGACACAAATTCACAAACTCTCAAGACACACATTCACAAACTCAAGACACAAATTCACAAACTATCAAGACACAAATTCACAAACTATCAAGACACACATTCACAAACCCTCAAGACACAAATTCACAGTTAGTGCTAAAAAAAGGAACAAATATTCACCAACTTCATAACACAAAAATAGAAATTGATGAGTTTCACTATTTCCAAATATGAATTCATCATTTTATTTTTGTCAACATACATATTTATTCACATATGTTCTGTACGCAACAAGAACATTAGTTAACATACTCAAGTATGAATTTATCAGTTGAATACCCCAAAGTATGAATTTATCAGTTGAATACCCCAAAGCATGAATTTATCAATTCAGTACTTCAACGCATGAGTTTATCAACTTAGTACTCTAGTGTGAATTTATCAGTTGAATACCCCAAAACATGAATTTATCAGTTCAGTACTTCAACGCATGAGTTTATCAACTTAGTACTCTAGTGTGAATTTATCAGTTGAATACCCCAAAACATGAATTTATCAATTCAGTACTTCAAAGCATGAATTTATCAGTTCAGTACTTTAACGCATGAGTTTATCAACTTAGTACTCTAAAGTTTGAATTTATCAATTCAATACACCAAAGTATGAAATTATGAATTCAGTACTTCAAAGTATGAATTTATCAGTTCAGTAATTCAAAGCAAGAATTTATCAGTTCACTACTTCAGAGCAAGAATTGATCAGTTCAGTGCTCTAAAGCATGAATTTATGACTTTAGTACTCTAAAGCACGAATTTATCAATTGAGTACTGCGAAGTATGAATTTATCAATTCAATACCCCAAAGTATTAAATTATCAACTCAGCACTCTAAAGCATGAATTTATCATTTCAGTACTACAATGCATGAATTTATCAATTGAGTACTCTAAAATGCACACATTCATAAGTTAAGTACACCACACACAAGCATAAATTCATAGAATTCAATGCAAATTAACTGTAAAGCTACAAAATACATTAAAATTGTCAACATTATTTTTCCTTTAAAATCACTCTCAACAAACTAAGTTTTCAAACAATCAAAAATCACATGCAAATGAGCATATGTTACAAAAATATCTTACATCATTTAGAGCAGAGAAAAGTGTATGTAGCCGGACTGACCATTTTAGAACACGGATATTTGAAAATAAGAGACTCGGACTGACCAATGACAATGACCATTTCACGACATGGTTATTTAAATAAGAGATTCTGACTGACCAATGACCATTTCAAAATGATAGGAGAGTTGGATAGACAAATGACCATTTCAGGACAAAGATATTTGAAAATGATAAGAGACTTGGACTGACCAATGTCCATTTCAGGACAAGAGTATTTGAAAATGATAAGAGACTTGGACTGACAAATGCTTCGTTTAATAATTTAACCCTTTGAATCCTGGTCAACTATACCTTAAAAAGCAATGGCCTGAGGTGACATTCTTAACGTATCGAGAGAGCCTTACCAAACAGAGGAGTTTCAGGGTTGTGAATCCCAGTTGCTGACCAGATTGAGAGAGATGGGCCGATTGTCTTCATTCCCTCGGTGTCCCTGTGGCAACGCTGATCAAACCACAGAACATGTTCTGCAAGACTGTCCCCTGTATGTCCTCCGTAGAAAGGAATGCTGGCCCTACAACAAAACACTACATTCAAACTACATGGCACCAGCGATGAGCTTTAGACAAGTCAACTTCATCATAAGACTGCAAGACTGTCCTCTGTAGAAAGGAATGATGACCCTACAACACAACACCACATTCAAAACTACATGACACCAAAGATGAGCTCCAGACAACAGTTGACTTCATCATAAGACTACGTATGGCGGTATAATTATAAAATTAGCGGTCGCAAAGAAGAAGAAAGATGGGTGTCGATATTGATACACAGCCTAAAAATAACAACATAACAAATATGTAAAAAAGATTGATTAATCAAAACAAGTTTCTACGAATCAAAATATCATATTTTAGTTCCTAGTCATCATCAAGGTGCGTGTCCTTTATAGGACATTGCTCTCTTTGCAGCACATCTGAAATTCATTGTCTCTAGCCAGTTCGTCGATGGTCATATTCATAGTTTCTTTAATATCTTGTAGCCATCTTCTTCTTGGTCTGCCTCTGCCTCCTGGGACCCTGCCCTCCAATATTGTTCTTTCCAGGCCATCATGACGCTTAATGTGACCAAAGTATCTAATTTTTCTGTATAGTATATTGTTTATCTGCCAATTATCTTTAACATTCAGTTCTTTCAGGACATCAGTGTTCTTTCTTTTTCTATCCATGGTATTCATAGGATCTTTCTGTAGCATTTCATTTCCTAATGCACACATTAATTATCAATTTAAATTGTGTACAGTGTACAGACAAACAGTCATAACATTAACTCTGTGCGTACATAAACAAAATGTCAACTTTAAAAAAAATACACATTTTTAAATGAAAGAAAACATTTCTAAGAAATTACAAAATAAACACAAATTATCGGAATCTATCCAAGATTCTGAGAAATCTTGTCCACACACAACAATGGTGGAGAATTGATGTCCCTCTTAGCAGGATTTGTTTTATTTATTTTGTGTAACTATATTGAAGCTATTGAAACAAGGTGTTACAGAAATGTTCGTAGAACATCTTGGACAGAGAAAATAAAAAATAAAGACATCCTACAAGATCTGAATATTGAGAAACATTGGCTCATAAATATCATGTCCAGAAAGAAGAAGGTCCCGTGTTCAATTTGAGCATGTAAAAGAGCCCTTGGTTGTTCAAAGTCGAGACGAGAAGGCTGGACAGCCGCTGACCAGGCAAAATTCATTAGAAAAGTTTAGAAATAAAATCCCTATAAAAAATATCTCCACCATCTTCTAAATGACATCGGGACCCTTGCCGGTGCTATGGATTTTGTGCACTGCTGCAGAGATCTTCCTGTGTAAGAAAGAGATCGGAGCACATATGGTTACTCACCGAAGTGCAATGATGTTGGTTCTATCTATCAATGTTGAGGAAGATGAAATATTTTAGCCAGGTTAAACGTCAAAGTGGTTTGGAGAGAACTGTAATGAAAAAGCATGATTCCTGGAGTATGAGGCAGGGGACAACCAAGAAGAAGATGACAACAGGACATCAAAGAAACCTTGAACGTGACGATGGAGAACTTTTGAAGCGAGCTGTAATGAAGCAGCATTCTGGGACATGCTATTACTTGATATATATATATATATATATATATATATGCGTTTCGTCTTTACAGACGGTCAATTGGCAAGTGTTTTACTGTGACAACATCTGCGTTTTCGTTTGTCTCTCAGCTCATTCCTAAGTCGCTCCATGTTGTGTCTGAGCTGAAAGCAATGATGCTTCTTCATTTATGCCTAGCCTGTGTGGCTGATATGGGGAATGTGCCCATTTTGCACAACCCTACTGTTTAATCCAAAGGAAAACAAAGTCCCTACGTTTGGAATCCAGAAGGGTTTGCAGGGGATGTCAGAAGGTTTTGCAGGGGATGTCAGAAGGGTTTGCAGGGGATGTCAGAAGGGTTTGCAGGGGATGTCAGAAGGGTTTGCAGGGGATGTCAGAAGGGTTTGCAGCGGATGTCAGAAGATAGAATGGAAGAATACACACATGACCATCAAGTGCATTAGAGTCCCTCCCTCCAGATTTGTGGTCAAGGTTTACTTCTCTAGCTCTCTGCATAACCGTGCTGACCCACAGGGCAGTGGGGATTTTCTATTAGGGTTTTCTACCCTAGCCTTTAGCTTCCCCATAAACAAAGCAGTGGGTTTAACAGTTGCAGATGGTACCGTCTACTGTAATACGGTAGCAGATGAGAACATTTGATCAGACTAGATATATTTATACATATATATGACTTTTGGCTAATGCGCATGGTAGGGTTGTTGCAGAGCAAAGTGGGGCATACAGGACAACTACTTCTAGTATGAGGATGGAGGTGGTTGAGGCCAGTACTGCTGCCTTCCATTGGATATCTGGGACTTCATTTAATGGGGCCGTTGTTGTATCTGACTCTCAGTCGATGCTTCACAAGATCCAGAAGGCAGGTTTCGGTATGAGTGGATGTCGTCTATAGAAGTTTCTAACCTCCAGAGGCTTACGTGGATATACTGTCCTGGGTATGCGGGTGTTTACGGTAATGAGAGAGCGGACAGGCTTGCACCAACAGCATCGATTGTTGGGGAGTTGAAGATGGATAAGGGGATATTCTTCGGTCTCTTCACGACTGTCTGTTGGATGAGGACACTAAAATCAATGTTGAATCGATCAAGCGATTTAGGCAGTTTGAAGTTACCCGTTGTACAAGTTGAATTGCATGCCTGAGAGGCAGAGTGAGAGGTTTGTTTAATCAGCAAGCCACGGGAACCATCAGTATGCATACTCTTCGATATCTGTTGGGGAGACCTGCAACTATGGGTCTGCCCGGAGTGCAATGACGTCAGTTTAGTAACCAATAACCAATATATAAGACTCTAGAGGAGGAAGTGGGAATGTTGTATTCTACAACAATCTCACAATATCTCCGCAACTGTGCGTAGGCATCAATCTAAGAAGTGGTGTACCGTTATTTGGATTTTTACATCATGACAAAATCCCTGCTCAAAAGGTGAGCATAGGAAAAAATCTTCGGCAGTTGAACGCCCAAGTGGTTACCGGGGCCCAAATTAGGGTGTAAATAATAGAACCAGCTACCTGCCATGCATGTTGTAAAAGCGACTAAGGAGTTTGAGCGTGGGGATAGCTACCCCACCCCATAAAAGCTACAGAAACAACCAAGAAAATTGATAAGATGCCTGCTCAGGATACTCCATCTGCGATGGTATGACAGGACTACAAACAGGAAACTCTGGGATAGAACGGGACAACGACAGGTGGAACAAGATATAAGGAGCAGAAGGTGGTGATGGATAGGACACACACCGAGGAAACCTAACAGCATCCCGAAACAGGCAACCCCGAGGCCAATAGAGGTAGGGGAAGACCCAGGAACACATGGAGACGGAATGCAAGAAAATGGGAAGAGAGTGGAGAGATCTGGAAAAGATGGCCTTGGATAAGCGGGCTTGGAAGGCCTTGGATAAGCGGGCTTGGAAGGCCTTGGTTGCAGACCTATGTCTCCCTAGAGGCAAAGAAGAAGTTGAACATTGATAACAGTTTCTCTCTGCCTTTTTAACCCGGACTGGGGCATAGGCCCTCAACCAACTCATGCCAAGTCTTCCAATCTCTAGCTATCTCATGCAACTCCCTCCATCTCTTCTTTATATTCTTGATCTCTACATCCAAATCCCATCTCCATGTATTTCTCGGCCTCCCCTTCTTTCGCTGTCCCGTGGGTTCCAGAAAAGGACCCTTCTTGTTACATCCCTCAGTTTTCGAAGTGTGTTCTATCTAGCGCCTTTTTTAACCTCTTGGATCACTGGAATCTGTCTTGCTCTCTCCATAAGTTCCTCATTTGTGACCCTATCATAACATCTCAGTCCATTTATTCTGCGCAGACATCAGTATTGATAAGAGAAGGTTAAAAATAGAAGTCCACCTCTTACTCAAAAAGCACACCGCTGGCTCCCGGCATGGAATAATCTGGCTATTTCCCAGTCATACCTGATCTCAATGTAGGCGAGATTTAGTTCCTCGTCCTATAGGAGACAGACGATAACATGTAGGTTCCCATGTTGATATGCTTCCATGTTGAAGTTAAACACAAAAATCATTGATAGCTGAAAGTCGATAATAGTAGGCCGAAAAGTCGCGGTCTATAAAAAAAAACATTAAAAATTACATTTAAAAAAATTGTCTGCATAAAAAAAAAATTACATAGGGTACACACAAAGGTGCTACAGAGTTCATGCTCTACCGCTGAGATCTTCCTGTGTAAGAAAGAGATCGTAGTTAACATGGTTATTCACAGCAATGCAATGATGATGATTCTACCAACCAATCGAGTTGTATATGCAGACTACTAAATGTGAACTGGCAGGACGAAATCCCAGATACCAAAGTTATCATAAAAGCCAAGATCCTAAGCGCCAACACCCTGTTGCGGAGGACGCCAGTGCGATGGGCCTATCACGTTGTTAGGAAGCCTAAAAACGCATCCTAAATCAGTTTATGTATGGCGAGCTGACTGCCCAGTTTGTGGTCCACGGTAAACAAAGTGCATGACCATAAGATCACTGAAGAAGGAAACCTGACTGCCCAGTTTGTGGTCCACAGTAAACCAAGCGAATGACCAGAGATTGCTGAAGAAGGAAACCTGACATACCTGGAGCTAACTGCCCAGTTTGTGTTCCACAGTAAACCAAGCGAATGACCAGATATCGCTGAAGAAAGGAACCTGAAGATTTCCGCCCAGTTTGTGGTTCATGGTAAACCAAGCGCATGATCAGAGATCACTGAAGAAGGAAACCTGAAGTCTACCCAGTTTGTGGTCCACAGTAAACTAAGCACAAGACCAGAGATCACTGAAGAAGGAAACCTGAAGTCTGCCCAGTTTGTGGTCCACAGTAAACTAAGCGCAAGACCAGAGATCACTGAAGAAGGAAACCTGAAGTCTGCCCAGTTTGTGGTCCACAGTAAACTAAGCGCAAGACCAGAGATCGCTGCAGAAGAAGTAGATTTGTCTGCTTCATTTTCTTAACTTTTTTTGTCCTGGCCATTAATTTGAGATTCAAATGCTTTTACTCAGACAGCGTTTAGTTTCAGTATTTCTAACAATTAATATAATTTTTTTCACATCTTTGTCCCAAGTGTCATGTTTTCATTTTTTTTAAAGCAACCAAAAATATGAAGAAAAAATAACTAGTATTAGGTCCCACATGAACTTCTGTAGCTTAAGTGGTAGTGAGTTCGATCACATTCCAAATTTACCTTTCTCAAACTTCACGATGGGCAGTTTGGAAGAAAATTGGTTCCAGTGGATTTTTACAAATTGTAAAAAAGACTTCACCGTTCAGAAAGCAATGGCAAACTACTAAATGAATAGTGGTGCCTAGAAAATCGACACTCGTTACGATGGTTGATGACGAAATCCTGTGAAGAATATGCCACGATATTATTTCATTTCATTAGGTCCCACAACTTCAATCTGTGACTACAATCTACATCTCACAGCTTCAATCTGTGACTACAGTCTACATCTCACAGCTTCAATCTGTGACTACAGTCTACATCTCACAGCTTCAATCTGTGACTACAATCTACACCCCACAGCTTCAATCTGTGACTACAATCTACATTTCACAGCTTCAATCTGTGACTACAATCTACACCCCACAGCTTCAATCTGTGACTACAATCTACATCTCACAGCTTCAATCCGTGACTTCAATCTACATCTCACAGCTTCAATCTGTGACTACAATCTACATCTCACAGCTTCAATCTACATCTCACAGCTTCAATCTGTGACTTCAATCTACACCCCACAGCTTCAATCTGTGACTACAATCTACATTTCATACAACATCTTCTGCTCCCGTTACTGCCTGTAAAATAACTTTTTAGTTCGGTGTAGGACAGGGTGGACATCAACCTGAGGAATTTAACAGACGCATAGCTAGTGCAGCCATCGCAAAACTGTTCAGGAAAGGTTTTTTAAAATTGTATACCCCAGGCAGAAAAAACTCCTTGCCCGTACTGAGGATTGAACCCGGGTCTCCAGCACTATAATCCATTCAACCAGACGCTCCACATCTTGTGTATCATACTAGCATTCAAATGACATCTGAACCATACTCACATGCCATATGACACATGTTGTGACATACTTATGTCATAAGTTGTACCACACATACATGATATCTACTTATCACACGTACATATCATATGACATCTCGCCCGTGTGTTGCCGGTAGCCCACAGGGGAAGCAAAGAATAGTAACACTGCGACCTACAATGCCCGTCATAAGAGGCGGCCGAGGTAGGAGCCTAGGCAAGCTACCCTAGTAAATAAAAAGCATCGCAGAAATCGAATGTGCTGGTCTACTTGTAGGCGCATAACTGGCACAACCACCCTTAGGCTCAGATCCCATACAAATCACAAAGAGTGGTTAACAAGTGGTCGATATGGAGCATTTAAAGAAGAATGTGACATATTGTACATGCCCACATGCTATATGATATATACTGTACCATACGCACATGCCACCTCTATCATACTACCATATTCACATGCGACCTCTCTCATACTACCGTATTCACATGCCACCTCTATTATACTACCGTATTCACATGCTACCTCTATCATACTCCCATATTCACATGCTACCTCTATCATACTACCGTATTCACATGCTACCTCTATTATACTACCGTATGAACATGCCACTTCTAGCATACTACCGTATTCACATGCTACCCCTATCATACTCCCATACCACAATCGATCACATTCCTGACTTGCGTAATAAAAAACATATAATAATATATTCATGAATAATTGAATTAGCAACCAACAAACAACTACAACCTAATCAGACAGTGGTGTTTATCATATTGCCACTCAAACGAATTCTCTTCATTTCTTGAAGAAATATTCATGAGACAGAAATCACACAACAGAACTGCGTTCACATACAATTGAGTACATCCTGCTGCGGCCACCACCTTTGTGATGATGATGAAGATGATTTCCTTTGACACAAGTCTCAGAAAGTGGTGATGATGTTGTGACCGACGATGGAAAACCCCCAACAAATATTCTTGATATCATGCTACCATGATCTCGATAAATGTAGATTTCTGCTGAGTACCGAGCGTACGTCATTGCAGAATCGTAAAGAATCCAACATCGGCAGCAAACATAGAAGAGCTGTGTCTCTGGCGTCGCTGAACCATGATTTAATTGGGATGGCATTATCTGTAATGTACAAGATAAAGTTATAGTGGAAAAAGCAAAAACAAAGTACTGTAGTTTTACAAAATACAAAAACAATACACAGCAACATTTCAACCAAAAGGCCTTTATCAAGCAAAAGATATAACAGGAGTGACAAATTGCCCTTCTTTGACAGCAAGAAAGTAATATCATAGAATCAATGTGAGAATTTATGCTGGAGGAAACAGCTCTGATATTATCAATTTCTCTTTTCTTTAATCCTGTTTTGCTCCTGAGCATCAGGATAAGAAGAGATTTCTAGAACCAGCTTTTGTGTGTGTTTCATAAAGTGTTTTCCGTCACCTCTGTGATCCATCTTTTACATGGCCTGCCATTTGCTTTGTATTCACTGTATCGGGAGTAGCATTGCTCTTTGAGGCTCACTGTTTATGTGGCAGAACCATTTAATTTGTTGCTTCCTGATGAAGTTCAGTACTGATGTACACTTTATTCCTTATATCTTCATTTCACAACTGGTCTCTTGAGACAGTACAGCATATCTTACTTGAATGCCCTGGACTACATAAAGCTAGACAAGAACTCCTCCCACCACACCCATCTGTTCATAATACCCTTTACACTAGTCTTCCACAATTACAGAACACATGCAGATTCTACAAATTGGCATTGGTTGCTCAAGAGTGAAAACTCGCAGCCCTGGTTAGTAGAAGAAAACTAGACTCTTCTTGATACTCCCTGAATTCTGCGTAGACACTTCATATCTGCCGTGACTAGTTTTTCTTCTATCGTTTGATGTCAGTGTCCAGGTTTGGACCTGATAGTATAATGTGGGTGACCTGCTGCCTTGCAGGTAGGCTGGGGGCATCCCAAGGCTGGCGGAGAATGAACCCAGTAAACGCTGGCTAAAACCGGACACATCGCCAAGGATAAACACCAGAGCTCCAAATGGCGCTGAAGATGTGATGAAACACACCCAAGCTAAGGCTGCATGAATCAGATTTCCACATGAATGAGATTTATGGGGAAATCTGGTACATCGGTCTAAGCGGTGATCGCGAGAGAGTATAATGTGGGGAGAAAGATTGTGTTGAACAATGCTCTGCAGGGAAAGACAGACTTGAACCCATGACCTATGGAGCACAAGGTGAACTGCATAACTTTTTAGTCACAGAGACCACTAGGTTTAATATCACAATAACAATCGTTATCTTGCAGCAATTTTTAGAGCAGCATAACATAAACATCAGATGGGGTATGTGGCGCAGAGGTTTAGTGCTCATCTCTCATGCCAAAGGTACCAGGTTTGATCCCTCATGAAGCCATCTAGATATTTTTCTAGAGATCCTTGATCTCATTGTAGGTGAGATCGAGTTCCTAGTCCAATTGGAGATGGATGATAAAACGTAGGTCTGTGTTCAATTTGAGCACGTAAAAGACCATTGACAGTTCAAAATCGAGAAGAACAGGCTGGAAAGCCGCTGTCCTGGCAAAATTCATTAGAAAAGATACAAAATAAAAATTTCTACAAAAATATCTTCAAAATTACATAGGGGACTCTCGTCGATGCTACGGAGTTCGTGCACTGCAGCTGAGATCTTACTGTGTAAGAAAGAGATCGAGCACGCATGGGACTGCCTAGAGTAGTTGATAGTAGCTCGGCCTGCTAGCTGTGAGACGCCTCATAGCTCGGGTTCGAACCTACTGTCCGGCATTTGTTCGAGTCCCTGGTCTTACTCAGGACGATAATGTGAGTACCTCTGAAGTCGGAGAAAATCTGCCTGTATGGCGAGGAATACTAATTACGAGTACATTGAGCACACGGCTGCCAGTGTAAGTAATTTACAATGTGCACGCTGCTGCCATTGTAAGAAATTGGAAAACGGATTTTCACGCAAAAATCAGTTTCAGAGATGAAACTTCATCTGAGTTGAAAGCAGACCAAAAAAAAAAAAAAAAAATTCACCGAAGTGCAATGATGATGGTTCTATCAATCAATCATAAACATCAAAGAAACATAACATAAACATACAAGATAATAATAGTATAAACATAAATATAATAGCCGCCCATCGCAAGCGATGGTGACAAGAGTCCCAGAAGTATGCTTCTGCACCTCTCTGGTGTGTGCGGAGGTTACTGCAGAGTCCAATCCTAGAACACAATCCCATACATGATCAAGGCGAGTCATGTGGGTGTTGTGTATTCTGTCTTTTTGCACAGCTCATTTTCTCTGTGTCTCAAAGGCACGACTATTCTCAGCTATGTGAACACTTTTTGTGTTGTTACATTTCCACATTTGGCGATCTTGCGCCGTGGGATTCCCAGCATGTGGTGTATTCTGTCTTTTCGCACAGCTCATTTTCTCTGTGCCTCAAAGGCACGACTATTCTCAGCTTTGTGAACACCTTTTGTGCTGTTACATTTCCACACTTGGCGATCTTGCGCCGTGGATTCCCAGCATGTGGTGTATTCTGTCTTTTCGCACAGCTCATTTTCTCTGTGCCTCAAAGGCACGACTATTCTCAGCTTTGTGAACACCTTTTGTGTTGTTATATCACCACATTTGGCGATCTTGCGCCATGGATTCCCAGCACGTGGTGTCTATATCGAAGCATTTCAAAGACACTTTAAGAGCGTCTTTGTTTTTTTTCTGTCCACCAGCTGAACGTCTGCCCTCTTCAAACTTGCCATACATCAACTGTTTTGGGATATAAACACAATATAAACATAACTAACCTGGGTACATTCGATCGCAACTGGTGAATTATCTAAGATGAATATACTGGATAGATCTGGATTGATTGCGGATAAATCCTTTGTGTAGCTACCCATATCCAGATTGCAATGCTGTGGATAACAAAGACAAACAGGGATTTAGTAGTTTACAAACTTCATAATCATCAAATGGCTTGTCTTGAGCAGTACTTTGTTACCATCCTAACAGTCCTTCAGAATTTATCTCATATGTTATTATTCTTTCCTGACAGTGACAATACTGGTCCATTGTTTCTACTACAGAGATTCTCTGCCCACGGTCATGAGTTTTGAGATTATAACCATTGACACTGTTGACTGCCCCGCACTCATCACCTGCTTCCATGGCTTCACGTTACCCTGCTGTGGGGGAGGGGGAGGGGGACTAAATGGGTACTCCACCTTGCCCAAGAGTGTCCCGCTGACTATCGAAGGGAAGGAAGTGCCTTACATCTACTTTCGTGGAGGTTTACCTCTACCCCAAGCGTGATTCAGTGGTTAGTATTTCTCTCTCTATTCTCGTAGCCTTTTCAGACCTTAGGTTAGGAAGCACCTGTCACTTCATATTTCTAGGTCCTAGTGTACATGCGGTAGAAGGGCCAGTTCCTTTCCTCGTGTGGAATGTTGAGTGTGGAATTGAATCCACAATCCTCTTGTGTCCGCTCTGATAGACAAAACACTTACCCATTACACTACTCCGTTGCACAGTGGCTAGTATACTTGATTCAAATACTAAATGGACAGTGGTTGAAGTACCAGTAAGGTAGACTCCCATGTTTACCTAGCTGAAAATGAGCGCACAACTTTATAAGAAGAAAATTATGAATATCTGCCAGAGCTACTAGATAAGTGCTCTGCTGGTGGCACTTCCTGCAGACTGAAAGGGACTGAGTATCTATGGGGTGCCCTAGGTGCAGTGCCATCAAGTCTAATATATTTTACAGTACAAGAAAATTGTAAAGAATGGTGAAATATTTTGTAGGAATTTTTAAAAAATCTTTTGAATTAATTTTGTTCAGACAGTGGCTTTCCAGCCTGCTCTTCTCAATGTTGAACCTACAAGGGTTCTTTTACGTGCTCAAACTGAACACTGGACGTACATGTTTTATTGTCTGTCTCCGATTAGACTAGGAACTCTACCTCACTTACACTTCTTTTCTTCTTCTTTTGTCGTCACACTGCTACCGGGTTGTTGCCCAGTGTCGTGGTTTTCTGTTTTTGTCTTGCGCTGTTCTGGTGGCTTGTGTGATTGTTATCTTTGCTATCACTTACACTGAGATCAGGTATTTATGAAAAAATATCCTGATGGCTTCACGAGGGAGCAAACCGAGTACCTTAGTAACGAGAGACGAGCACTTAACCTCTATCCCACAGAAACCCCTTTGGGGAAATTTGGAACAAAAAAGCAAAAATAGAGATAGGAAGAAAAATATTTGAGTAATCAGTCATCTATCATATGAAGATTCCGAGTGTACTCACCTGCCTATAATACCGCCTCCGGAGTACATTCTTTCCTCCATCTAATTTATCAGCGACTGCAGCGCCGTAAATTTCCATGCTCGCCGTAAAAATGACCAGCTCATACCACTGGCTTACCTGTAATAATGAATTGTATAATGACAAAAATGATAACATTCATAGTATATACAAACTCATATTAATTAATCTTCTTCTTTGACATTGTTCTTATCAACCAAGTTAAACACTCTTTGTTCTTATCAACCAATTTAAACACTCTGTAATGTTTTGTTTGTTTTTATCAACCAATTTAAACACTCTTTAATGTTTATGTTCGGCAATCTGCGATCTGCAGTTTGGGCAGGAAATGTGATTACAGTGCAACCTGCATCGGACAGGGGCACTTGAATTTCAGAATTAGATGATGCTGGGTGAGGGGGTCTCTCTCTCTACAGAGAGAGCATATCGGATTTCTGCAATGCTTTTTATTTACTAGGGTAGCTTTCCTAGGCCGCCCCAGTCGCCTCTTACGACATGCCTTGTAGGTCGCAATGTTCTTGCTCCCGTGTGAGCGCTGGCAACACATGGGGCAGAACAGGCTTATGAGGAGGCTTTCAATCAACATCGAACTGGTACAGTTAGTTAATGGAAGCTGTTGGAGATATTGCGAAGATCAGATCACCCACGGACCTGTCCGCAGTGTAATAAAGATATTCCAAAATGAAAATTACTCTTTTTTATTACTTACCATTTCAAGGAAAAAATCAACATGTGGCCTTTTGTAAACAAAAAATCGAACTGGATGCCTATCTATAGTGACCTGAAAGAAAATCAAGGTAATTATAAGTATAAACAAGAATGTACACATAAAGAAACTTCTCCTTCTTCGCGTTCGTTCTTTACGACCAATTTTAAATACTCTTTGTGATATGTTTGATCTTTGCCAAGAACATGTATATGTTGCATATTGGTTTGGTAGACCCCTAAAAGCATAGACTTCTACACGTTTAGGACACATGCATCCGATTTCAGCCAAACCTCCTTAGTCGCCTCTTATGACATGCTGGCAGGTAACAGTGGTTCTATTCTTTACACCCCAAATTTGGGCCCGGTAACCACTCTGGCGACATAAAGAAACATTTTCTTCACTCTACAACATAAGATTACACACCTGTTCACTTTGCTTTATGTCGTCAGTTTGTGTGTGCTGTTTTATATATGGAAGCAAATTGGTTATTGACCCGATGTCAATGCACACCAGGTTGACCCCTAGGTGTTCAGTCTTCCCTAACAGATGTTGAAGGGTATGCATAAGTTATGTGCTCGCCTCTCAATCTGAAGATATTCGGCTCGTTCCCTCGTGGAGCCATCGGAATATTTTTCCACAGATTCCTGATTTCAGTGTGGGTGAGATCGAGTGCCTAGTCCTATCGAAGATGGGCGATAAAACATATGTCTCGTGTTTTATTTGAGCATGTAAAAGAACCCTTGGCAGTTCAAAATTGAGAAGAGCAGGCTGGAAAGCCATTCATTAGAAAAGATTAAAAATAAAATTCCTACAAAATATCTTCTTCTTCTTTTGCCGTCACACTGCTACCAGGTTGTTGTACAGTGTTGTGGTTTTCTGTTTTTCTCTTGCGCTGTTCTGGTGGCTTGTTATCTTTGCTCTTTCACAGGATTCTGCTACGCCATCTAACCATCTTTTCCGTGGTCTTCCTCTTGCCCTCTTTCCCAATGTTCTGTTGTAGAAGACTCTGTATACTGTGGAGTTTGGATGCATTCTTATTAAGTGGCCAAACCACTTCATTCTTTGTTTTTGCCACAAAATATCTTCACCATCTTCAAAATTACATTGGGGACCCTTGTCGGCGCCGCTACAGATTTGTGCACTACCGCTGAGATCTTCCTATGTAAGAAAGAGATCGCAGCACATGGTTACTCATCGAAGTGCAATGATGATGGTCCTATCAATCTATCATACCGATATCTAATGTGACTCGCTGGTTAAACACACTCCTCACTCTACCCCTCAGGCATGCCAGCCCGACATCTTGTCCTGCTCAGTCGCCTTATACAACATGCCAGATTCTCAACTACCAGCAAGTGTCAGAAAAAAAATATTGCAGTCTTTAGCGATTCAAGATCCGTTCTCCAGGCTATCTCATGTCCCAGACGAGACAAGCTCATTCAGGACATACGGCAAAATATCAACTTGTCAAAAAAATCCGAACTGGTCTTACAGTGGATACCAGCTCACTGTGGCATACCAGGAAACAAAAAGGCTGACAAACTCGCAAACGCTGGAGGGAGCTTAACACAACACCCCCCCAACACAAAGTTTTACAGAAGCAAAGACTCTCCTGAAACAATCCAGGAAAATGATCTGGAGAAAAACAAATGGAGCACGACAGTATAAATACACTAAACAGAAAAGCACAAACCACAGTCTTCAGACTTAGAAAGGGACACTGCAGTCTCAGAGCACACATTCACAGAATGGGTCTCAGGGACTCGGCAGCCTGCACCTGTGGAGCACCAAAACAGTCCCCAAAGTACATCCTGCAAGACTGCCCTAGTCTGAGTAGTGAGAGATTGGAGATCTGGCCAACAGAAACAACACTACAAGACAAACTATGGGGAATAGGTGAAGACCTCACGCGCACCGCCCTGTTTATGACACATACCGGAGTAGTCGCATAGCAAAAGTTGATCACAGAAGAAGAAGATACGACACGCAAGAAGAGACAGTGGTTCTATTATCAGTCTCCACTAACAAATCTCAAAGGGTATGCATACTGATGGTTATGGGACTCGCAGGTTAAACACACTCCTTACTCTGCACCTCAGGCTCAGTCGCTTTTTACGACACGCAAGAGGAGACAGTGGTTATATTTTTCAAAACCTCGGAAACCACACACACACACAACTAACATTTTCTGACCTTTAAGACAAAATCTGGTGGTGTCCCAGGTTTGACCTGTCGTAAAACGCCATCATGATGTGAATGGATTAATGTTTCATCCAAGTCCAGAACTAGAACTTTCCTTTTCATCATACCTGGAAGACAAGATTTCATTGCATTCTTTAACATGTGTCAATATAAGATGGTAAAACATTGTTTATAGTTTCAAGTTGAGATGGCATAGTAGTGAAAGCATTTGCTCCACTAAAGGGTTTAAAACCGAAGGACTGACTTTATTGCTCCGGGTTTTATCCCACATGGCTCGGTCCCTCTCCGCAGAAATGACACGTCACCTGCCGAAAATACTGCACACAGCATAAACTCTGCAGCCCCTGCAACAATCCTAGGGGTATCTGAAAAACTTGCACCCATGAACAGAATGGCACGATCGGACCCATGACCTTTGGATCGGAAGGTAAAGGCATAGCCCCTTATCCCAGAGACCCCCAAAATTTGTTTTACTGACCCCTGGACATGTATATGTATAGTTTCTCTTTAGAATGAAGTTAGTCAATAACAAGAAGACAGATAACTTTAGTTTAGTTGTCAGATCATCATAACTGTCTGTTGATCCAATTAGTCCATAAGTGCTCCAATCTTCTCCTCAGTATGTTTCTCAGTATGTGGCGACTAACGACACCAGTTCTTTGTTGGTTTACTATTCTTCTTTAGCTACCAGCATAGTGTTCTTGTCTAACTACACAATTGTTTGGAGAACTTATTAAAACTATCAATATCTCACATAGTATCTTAATATATACCATAGTGCCCTGTTACAGAGACATATATTCTCATTGATACCAACTATACAGATAATATCATATTTCTCTATAAGTTACATAGGGTCTGCAAGTAATTTCTCCATACCGCTCTATCCTGGACAACTCGTTCAATCTCTTCTATGGAATCGAGTCCAATAATTCTTGCCTTTTTCAGTAAAATTTGTTTCATGGTTTCCCTAGGGTGCCCTTTCTTTCTTGAACCCTTTGTCTACCACTTCAATGCTTGCTTTGTTATTCTTTGATCATTTCTTCTCAGAGTATGCCCAACATATCTCTATCCTCTCTTTCTATAACAATTGTTACTAGTGGTTGACTAGACATTTCTCTGGTTTCATCACTTCTGAATCGCCCCATTCTTCTCTTCTTCTGTGAGCGCCCGGTGTCAACTCAGGCAGGAGTCATGACGCCTGGTATTGCGCTTCTGATTTTTGCGTGAGGCCTGCTTACCAATTTATCGGCGTCCCTCAACAAGCAGCTAGCCTTCGCCGCCTTCAGAGGTACTTGAAGAGTAGATCCTTCAAGTGTGATCGTTACAGGAAACCTGTTGTTCACGAAGCACTGGCCTTTAGTCCTCATACCATCGGTACTTTTCCGGTCAGTGTTAATTAGTGAAGTATGGCTTCTCTATCGGACTTCCTGTCTTTGGTGAGGTTGTTCCGTATGCGTTGTATGATAAACACTCTTTAATGATATTTTAATGCCATATATTTGGGCTAGGATCTACGCCAAAGAGCACTTGCTACTTTGCTGACTGGGTGAGGTCGTTGCATCATCCCATAACTATCGTAGATAAATACTTATTATTTAAGTTGCTTTTTTATATGAATAAATTGAGAAAATCCTACATCTTCTGCTTTGAACGCTCCATATCGACCACTTGTTAAACCACTCCTTACCTTATGATTTGTATGTGATCTAAGCCTAAGAGTGATTGCGCGTTGTGCCAGTTGTATACTTACAAGTAGGCCAGCACATCTGATTTCTGCAACGCTTTTTATTTAACACTTTGCTGACCAGCCATCCTGAGCATTACTGTCTCCCATTACCAAGGGTGTTTGCAAGTTTTCTTACAAAATAACTATTTTTAAAATTAAATTCATAAAAAATTTTAAAAGCGACATACCGCTTCAAAATTTTCTGAGCACCATTATGAACGGTTGTAACATCCGAAAAAAATATTTTATGTAAATTTGTCGCCTAATTATGGGGCGGCCATCTTGATTTTGTGTGGCTATTTATAGAAATTATAGAATATGTTTTAAAACCAGCCACTTTTCCTAGTTTTTAGTGAGTTTGTTAAATTTCAAGGCAATAATATGTTAGGGACATGGTTGTCAATTAATAAAACAAGCTAATTATGAGTACTGGTTTAACGATTGACAACATATTTCAACATAAAAACAAACATAAATTTGAATAAAATGCAAAATATTTTTATTTTCTTTGGAGTGTATGTGTTTATGCGGCATCTCACAATGAGTGTTTGTGAATGTTAAATGAATAAACTACACCTCTAGTTATAGTCTTATCTGCTTCCTTTATGAACTGGGGTTTATATTGTAGATGTATGCCTCTGCAGGAGTTTTTGCAGGGAACGTTGATAATCCTCAACTGTGTGGTATAACTTGATGCAGAGTGTCAATCATAGAGGTAAACATTGAAATTTGGGAAAGCATATGCAAGTCAGGCTTCTTTTCCCTGCAGCTGTACACAATTTACAGTCTAGTCTGTATCTTGGGTTTACATATTTGCAATGAAATGACACTCACTAAATCATGATCTTGCGGACATGAAGGCCTCACATTTTGTTGAAGAATAGCAGGTTCAAGAAAAGCAATACTGACATCCTGCCTAAACTTCTTTGCTGTGATAGTTGTTGTGGAGCTTGCAGTGTTGTAGCTTATGTGCCAATTGAACTGAGCAGTTTCAACTATGAAATGATATAATAGCATGTACCACTTATAGGATCTGTGTGGGTTGGTTGAAGTGGTCGATACCCCCCATACTTTTGTTTTATTTTCTGCAAATACTGGCTTCTTGGTTATTATGAATTTTCAGACTGTCTTGTCCATAACACCATTGGAGTAAACAGTAGATATGAGGTGTCATGCCAGATAGCTGCCAGCATGAATTTATCTTCTGTCGCACAAAACACAGGTTGATCTGTTGTGTTAATTTCAGTTGCATTTTCTTCAGGAAAATTATTCCTGTTTTCAGGTACTGTTCGCATGCACCTATCTGCATTTCTTTCAGCTCTTGAAATAAAGCTGGGCTTGAATGGAAAACTATTACAGTGGAGTATATATTCTTTGTTTTTATATCCATAAAGAAGTTCTTTCACAAACTTGGATGAAACACAACCATAGATGATACCTAACACAATCTTAATTATTACACCAGTAGTCTGAGACTGCTGGTTTACAACACATTTCCATATCAATCTGAAGGCACACTATGAATCCATAAATTTCAAATGCACCAGTCTGGTCACAAGTACGATTTTGGTACATGACACTTCATGTGTACTGATATATGTAATTTTCACAGTACCTATTCACTTCATCAGTGATCTAATCTATGGCAGTATCAGGAAAAATAAGCTTGAAAGAAATCAATGGTCATATGCTTATGATATACCCAGTTACAGTTGCGTCTGACGTGACACGTCGGTCACACTACTCACACACGATGTTATTCGTATAGAAGAATAATGTCAAGCTCAAATAGTTCGTTTTGAGAACTATTACTCCATCGCCAAAGATTATTTACATGTGCAGTTCTGTTCTGGTCTCTTGTACCACGCCCATTTCTTACTTCAGATGTACCAACATCAACATTATCGTGTAACTCAACATGTTTGTCACTACCGTCACATGCGGTATTATTCGCCGATACATCTCTGCTTAACCTTGCGGTATCACTTTCGTCACAATATTCGATAGCAGAGTCAGAATCATCTATGTTATAAGTCTAGTTTATGTTATCAGACATTATAAAAATACTGGAAGTGTACTTTAACAAAAATAACGAATTTTTCACGAAAACATTGCTGCAAACGGGTCTAACTTTCGACATCGCGGGCGCAGCCATTTTGGAATAATAAAATGCCTGGATGACACGCCAGCGCTAAAGTTATCGATACTGCCGTCTGTTTGAATTGAACATGTTTGAAATTCGACGATCGTCGAATTTGGTCAGTAAAGTGTTAATAGGGTAGCTTCCGCTTCCTTAGGCTCCTACCTCAGTTGCCTCTTATGACATGCCTTGTAGGTCAATGTGTTACAATTCTTTGCTCCCCCCACAGGTGAGAAAATCCTGCTAACCTCTGATTAAGGAAGAGAAATATCAGATACTTACATAGTCTATGCTTTGAAAGCGGTGACAGTGGGATGCCATCATATTTCACAGTCTGGTATTGAACGACCTGAAAAGTAAATGTTGAACAATGAAACATGATATGGGTCAGAAACATGGAGAACTAAAACAATAGTGCATAAATTGCAAACATTCATCAACTGGTGTCTGCGCAGAATAAAGGGAATAAGATGGTATGATAGGGTCACAAATGAGGAACTTATGGAGAGAACAAGACAGATTCCAGTGACGAACAGGTTAAAAAAAGACGCTGGCGCTGGATAGGACACACTGTGCGAAACCGGAGGAATATAACAAGAAGGGTCCTTGCCTGGAACCCGCAGGGACAGCAAAAGAAGGAAGGCCGAGAAATACATGGAGAAGAGATTTGGAGGCGGAGATCAACAATATAAAGAAGAGCTGGAGGGAGCTGCAGGAGATAGCTAGAGATAGGAAGACTTGGCATGAGTTGGTTGAGGGCCTATGCCCCAACCCGGAGTAAAAAGGCAAAGAGAGAGAGAGAATGAAACAAGATAGTAGATACAAAAACATTTTTATAAAAACTGTCATTACTGCCTGTAGTACCGCATTTAGGGCAGTGTGGGACGAGAGCATGAGGAATTTAATGGCTGGTGCAGTCGCCGCAAAGCTGTTCAGGTTATAATTTTTTATTTTTGTCCACGATAGAAAAAAATTCTTGGCAATGAATTAAATATGGGTCTCTTGCATGGGAGTTGCGCTCTCATCCATTCGGCCAGACGCTCCTCCATGATAGTAGTGAGTGCTGGAAAATGACCCCCAACATCATACCATTATTAAAAGATTGAGATGGATAGGACATTTATGTTGTATGCCAGTAGAGACATTGGTCAGTTATGTGCCTAAAAATAGGCCACACATCTCATTTCCACTTTTTATTTACTAGGGCAGCTTCCCTAGGCACCTACCTGTCACCTCTTACAACATGCCTTGTAGGTCGCAGTGCTACTATTCTTTGTTCCCTTGCAGCCCCGGCAACATACAGGTATATGAGTAGGCTCATCAATCAACATCGAACTGGTACAGTTAGTCGTTAGACGCTGTTGAAGATATTGCAAAGGAGATCGGAAGTGTAATAAAGATATTACAAAATGAAATGGTCTCTTCTTCTTCAGCGATCTCTGGCCATGCGCTTAATTTACTGTGGACCACAAACTGGGCAGTCAGATTCAGGTCTGTCAGGTTTCCCCAAAGCTTAGTTTTCAGGTCGACTGCGTGTGGCCACATGTTGTTTCTCAGCTCACACAGAAGAGGACAGTCTTGCAGGATATGCTCTGGTGTCTGTTCCGCCTCGGACACTGACAGAGAGCTGTTTGACTTATTCCTAGTCTATATAAGTGTTTGTTGAGTCTGCAGTATCCGGTGCGTAGTCGAAATATAATGACCTAGTCTGTTCTGCTTAGGTCTTTGAGGGAGTCTTTTCCATAATCATATCCAGTGTTTGTCTTCCAGTCTACTGCAGATTTTCTCTGTATGAGGGTTTTGACCTCTTGAAAAGACAAGGGTTGGTAAATTTGCTCTTTGACACTGCCCTCCTTAGATGAAATGGTCTTCTTCTTCTTCTTCAGCGATCTCTGGTCATGCGCTAATTTACTGTGGACCACAAACTGGGCAGACAGCTTCAGGTCTGTCAGGTTTCCCCAAAGCTTAGTTTTCAGGTCGACTGGGTGTGGCCACATGTTGCTTCTCAGCTCACACAGAAGAGGACAGTCTTGCAGGATATGCTCTGGTGTCTGTTCTGCCTGTTGACACTGGCAGAGAGCTGTTTGACTTATTCCTAGTCTATATAAGTGTTTGTTGAGTCTGCAGTGTCCGGTGCGTAGTCGAAATATAATGACCTGGTCTGTTCTGCTTAGGTCTTTGAGGGAGTCTTTTCCATAATCATATCCAGTGTTTGTCTTCCAGTCTACTGCAGATTTTCTCTGTATGAGGGTTTTGACCTCTTGAAAAGACAAGGGTTGGTAAATTTGCTCTTTGACACTGCCCTCCTTAGATGAAATGGTCTTCTTCTTCTTCTTCAGCGATCTCTGGTCATGCGCTTAATTTACTGTGGACCACAAACTGGGCAGACAGCTTCAGGTCTGTCAGGTTTCCCAAAGCTTAGTTTTCAGGTCGACTGGGTGTGGCCACATGTTGCTTCTCAGCTCACACAGAAGAGGACAGTCTTGCAGGATATGCTCTGGTGTCTGTTCTGCCTGTTGACACTGGCAGAGAGCTGTTTGACTTATTCCTAGTCTATATAAGTGTTTGTTGAGTCTGCAGTGTCCGGTGCGTAGTCGAAATATAATGACCTAGTCTGTTCTGCTTAGGTCTTTGAGGAGTCTTTTCCATAATCATATCCAGTGTTTGTCTTCCAGTCTACTGCAGATTTTCTCTGTATGAGGGTTTTGACCTCTTGAAAAGACAAGGGTTGGTAAATTTGCTCTTTGACACTGCCCTCCTTAGATGAAATGGTCTTCTTCTTCTTCTTCAGCGATCTCTGGTCATGCGCTTAATTTACTGTGGACCACAAACTGGGCAGACAGCTTCAGGTCTGTCAGGTTTCCCCAAAGCTTAGTTTTCAGGTCGACTGGGTGTGGCCACATGTTGCTTCTCAGCTCACACAGAAGAGGACAGTCTTGCAGGATATGCTCTGGTGTCTGTTCTGCCTGTTGACACTGGCAGAGAGCTGTTTGACTTATTCCTAGTCTATATAAGTGTTTGTTGAGTCTGCAGTGTCCGGTGCGTAGTCGAAATATAATGACCTGGTCTGTTCTGCTTAGGTCTTTGAGGGAGTCTTTTCCATAATCATATCCAGTGTTTGTCTTCCAGTCTACTGCAGATTTTCTCTGTATGAGGGTTTTGACCTCTTGAAAAGACAAGGGTTGGTAAATTTGCTCTTTGACACTGCCCTCCTTAGATGAAATGGTCTTCTTCTTCTTCTTCAGCGATCTCTGGTCATGCGCTAATTTACTGTGGACCACAAACTGGGCAGACAGCTTCAGGTCTGTCAGGTTTCCCCAAAGCTTAGTTTTCAGGTCGACTGGGTGTGGCCACATGTTGCTTCTCAGCTCACACAGAAGAGGACAGTCTTGCAGGATATGCTCTGGTGTCTGTTCTGCCTGTTGACACTGGCAGAGAGCTGTTTGACTTATTCCTAGTCTGTATAAGTGTTTGTTGAGTCTGCAGTGTCCGGTGCGTAGTCGAAATATAATGACCTGGTCTGTTCTGCTTAGGTCTTTGAGGAGTCTTTTCCATAATCATATCCAGTGTTTGTCTTCCAGTCTACTGCAGATTTTCTCTGTATGAGGGTTTTGACCTCTTGAAAAGACAAGGGTTGGTAAATTTGCTCTTTGGCACTGCCCTCCTTAGCTAAGACATCAGCACTCTCATTGCCTGCAATGCCACAGTGCGATGGAATCCACTGCAAGTGAATTTCTGCCTTTTCTGAAAGCTGAGCAAGTTCTCTTTGTAGTTTTGTACTGTGCTGTCAGTGGATTTAGCCTCCAGGGCTTGTATAGCTGACAGTGAGTCTGTAAGAATACCATCTTGCCTGCAGCTGCTTGCAGCTTATTCATGTGCTGTGCTGCCATCAGAAGGGCTAAGAGTTCTGCTTTGTAGTTGGAACATATTCTTCCAGTAGGAGCCGCTAGAGACACAGTGGTAGCATCTGGGTGCCTAATGTACACTCCTGTTCCACCATTCATGGTTGCCTCCATTGCAGATCCATCTGTGTAAATTCTTATCCAGCTGTCTTCTGGAAACATGTAATGGAGATGTTCCATTGTAATTGCTTTTTCACTAGATTAGGCTCGGCATCTTTGCTTAATAATTTAGGGATGGAGGTTGAGAAGTTTAGTGGTACTGAATCTGGTTCCCAGTGATCAAAAGCAATTCTTCAGGTATGGAATTATGATTTAGTAGTTCCAAGTATGACTTTCCTATTTCTTTTGCTTTGTGGTTTAGACTTGTGCGCTTTTGAAATGGTCTAAGCATGGAGACTAGCTCTATCTCCAATGGACAGCGGATATGAAGAGAGTGCAAAGACATAAAAGAGGAACACGGAGAAGAGCTGTGGAAAGAGTTGACAGATTGTGGGAAACGGTAGCAAGGCTGCAAAATGGCAACTACGGAAATATGCGGAAGCGTTATGTGTCAAATGGTACAATCGTTCTTAGGCTCAGATCACATACAAATCCCAGAGTGGTTAATATGGAGTGTTCAAAGAAGAAGAATTAGAACATGAAGAGAAAATAGATAAGATATAAGCGGAACGCAAGAGAAGAGAGAGATAAGATATAATTAAATATTTAAACAATCAAATTATATAAGAAATGTCATGTCCAGTCTGTCCTGAGCTGAACTTTGCCTCTGCAGCCATCATGTTCAAATCATCAGTTACATCCTGAATCCATCTTCTCAGTGGTCTACCTCTTCTCCTACTTGCCAGGATGCCTCAGTCAAGAACGGTTTTTTCCAACCCTTTGTGTCTTTTTTATGTCTAAAATACCTAGATTCTCTCATTCTTATTTATAGCATCAGTCAATCATAACAAATGAAACAAAACATAATACTCTGATTCAAACTCATGCTGCAGTCTGCATCAGGTTGTCAGCCACGCCATGCAGTTTATCTTTTGACGTTGGTGTAATGGAACCCTTTTCCTTCTCAGGTCTGAGGGCAATTCTTTTTGTTTCTGTTGCCCGCTATGAAATTTAGGCGCAGTCTAATATGGAATCTTTGATTTTTGCATAAAGGCTTGCTTTCCTTCACCAGTACCACTCATCATTCAGGCGGGTCTTACTTCGACTTCAGGGGTACTTCTAATTTAGATCCCCAAATCACCTGTGTCGTGCCGGGGCCCACAAGGGAAGCTAAGAATAGTACCACTGTGACCTACAAGGCATGTCATAAGAGCGACTGATGAAGGACCTATGTAAGCTACCCTAGTAAATAAAAAGCATAGAAGAAATCGGATGTGCTGGCCTACTTGTAGGTGTATAACGGCATAGCGTACAATCGCTCTTAGGCTCAGATCAGACACAAATCACAGAGTGGTTAACAAGTGGTCAAAATGAAGCGTTCGAAAAAATAATGGCATATTTGCATGAAGGCTTGCTTTACTTCACCAGTATCACTCGTCATTCAGGCGAGCCATACTTGGACTTCAGAGGTTCTTCTAATTTAGATCCCCAAGTAAAGGAGGGGCAGTCCTTTGAATATGCTCTGTAGCCATACTTGTCAGGCTAGTGACACATGCCGCTGGTATCTATCTTAAATTTTGTGTATAGATGATGTCTTATTTTGTTGTTGCCAGTCTGAATTTGTCCAAATTCTCCTTCTTCCATCCAACTTGTCTCTCCGAGAAATCTTAAGCAGATTCTGTCAAATACTATCTCTAACCAAGAACTGCTTGTTTCTTCTTCTTCCTTCTTTCTCGAATCTTGTATGCCTCACAGCGTCAGGTCAGGAAGAGATTTCTAAAGCGGGCCCTAGTATGCGCTTCGTAGATAGTCTCTTTCGTCGCCTCTGTTATCTCCGAGGTCCATCTTTTGCGTGGCCAGCCTTTTGCTTTGTACCCATTGTATCGGAGCAGCATTGCTCTTTGGGTGCACTGTCTGGTGGTAATCTGCTTACGTCGCCGAACCATTTAATTTGTTGTTTCTTGATGAAGTCTAGTACTGATGTACCCACTTTTTCCTGATGTCTTCATTTCTCAACCGGTCTCTTCTTGTTACACCCAGCATTCTGCGTAGACACTTCATCTCTGTTGTGACTAGTTTTCTTCTATCGTTTGTTGTCAGCGTCCAGGTTTGGCACTGGTAACATAATGTGGGAGAAAGATTGTGTTGAACATTGCACTTTTTGTGTTCATGGTGACGTGTTTGCATCTTAAAATTGGCGCCATTTGCCCTATCATTTGATTTGCTTTATTGCATCTGTATTGAATTTCATTAGAACTGCTTGCACAGAGTCAAAAAGCGAAAATGAGCACCCTCATCCATAAGAGACGGAGATGAATCGGACATGTGATGCGCATGGAGACCAATTCTATCGCGAAAACTATACTGAGATGAACACCACATGGCAAATGAAAAAGTGGAAGACCCAAAATGACCTAGAGGAGAACAGTAGAACAAGAACTGAAAGAAATGAATCACAGCTGGAACACAATACAGAGGAAGGCCAAGAATAGAGAAGAATGGTGGGCATTTGTTGCTGCCCTAAGCATCAAAGGCATCCCAGGCTAAAGAGAGAGAGAGATGAAAGAGAGACCACGTTTCATTATCCAACAGCCGCCGTGCCCTGACAGATAATGAGATATACTAAACTTAAAGATATTATCTGAGCAGCTGTTATGGACTTATTCCTTGCACAATGAGGATGACTAACTACTTACTTAACTTACTATTTAGTGCTGATGGATTTATTAATATTTATACAACGGAAAAAAAAACTGATGAAACATTAAAAATATATTTTTGTCTTTTAGGTACTTTCAAAGTACAAACAATGTTGTCCATAAAAGACTAAATTTAACTCTCATCAGTTTTGTTGCACTCAATAACCTCATTTGAAATAATATATTTTATTGTATCACTTTTATATTGTCATTTCATTATTTCAGTGGCTCAGTGAGTCGGTGACTGTCCTCAATAGAGTATTTAGGAAAACTGACTAAATGCATTGCAAGTATGCTAAATAAACTTAGTAAGGTCTACTAAACTGGTAGACTAAAGTACGACACTAAGTAAATAAACAAAATAGTTTAATAATAGTAGTGCTTATGTGTGTTGACTCAGACTGATTTGACAAGGTAAAATTTATATTTGATTTACCAAAATAAATATTAAATGCACCCTGGGGTCAAACAGATTACAATTATGAAACGAATGGAAGGGTTAACAACACACCAACTTCTAACAGTAGTATTAACAATAGCAAGTAACACTGACAAGAGTAAGAGTACTGTGTACTGTGTCAGGTCCAGCTTTCAGCTTTCGTGCAATCTCATCATTCGGCGTCGCAAAATTGAAATTACAAAGTTATATAGTTTGAGTAACTTAGTATATGACATGATTGATAAAAATACTTACAGCACGCACTTGACGTTTAAAAATGTAACAAATAAAACTCCATATTTTGGCTGCTAAAACAAAGAAGCCACGTAATCCCATAACAACGTATTTTATCATGATATTTCTGCAGTCCCTTCCTCCGTTTGTACTTCAAGCAGTGCTCTAGCGGCGTCCTATAGTCAGGATCATTTACGCCGCCATAAATATCCCATAACACATTGCTTTTTGCTACCGGTGTCCTGTGTGACTAATAAACAAAACATAACAAATGTGTTGTAAGTGCAGAAAGCAAGTTGTTAGAATGGTAAAAAAAAGAGCGAGTTAGCAGCCCTGTGCTGTTTAATTAAATTTTAGTAATAATAAACTACCCTACTTCCCATATATAATGTATATTTAGTTGTACATATCGAGGCAAAGAAGAAAATTGTGTCCGATATTGAGGAGAAAATATATATGACTGCGACCAGACACATAAAAGCATGTATTGATTGACTTTTTCACATACGGTCGGTGGTGAGACTGGCAATCTCAACATGTGAATAAAATTGCTACAAAATATTTTTCAATTATGTCGCTAATTTTTATTCGTACAATATGTTAAATTTGTCATCGGTCTCGTTTCTCATTACTTTTGATGTTTCAACTTTACGAGATATTAAATTATTAAATATATGTTTAAAAGACACATATAGGATGTTTATGTTTCGTTCTAATATATTAGAAGCAGAATTTTTTTCAGACTATATTTGAAGAGCATACTGAAAAAATAATTGACTGAATTGATTCATGGATCAATGATAAGTATATCATCAAAAAGAAGATAATAGAAAATACGAAAGTTGAACAAAACAACAAAGTAAAGAACAAGATTAGGAGACCGGAAGAATTTAGAAAGAAACGTGACATGAATAAGCAAAATTACATGTAAAGATTGACAACGGATTTTAAAAAAAAAACGTTTTTATTTCATTTGGTATATTTGAGAATATGATGTTAGACCTCTATTTTTCTTTGACAAACAGCACACGATATTTAAAAACAACTTTACCAACATCACGTCGCCCACCTTTAATAATTTATCTCGTGCCGTTATACGTTACATAGGACGCAAGTAATTTCTCCATACCGCTCTATCCTGGGTAACTCGCTCAATCTCGTCCATGGAACTGAGACCGATATTTCTTGCCTCTCTCAGCAAAGTTCGTTTCATGGTCTCCTTAGGTCGTCCTCTCTTTCTTGAGCCCTTTTCATCCCACTTCAATGCCTGCTTTGATATTCATTGATCATTTCTCCGCAAGGTGTGTCCAACATATCTCCATCTTCTCTTTTTTATAACAGTTGTCACTAGTGGTTGACCAGACATGTCTCTGATTTCATCACTTCTGAATTCGTTCCATTTTATATTCATTATTTTTCGCAGACATCTATTTTCAAATGCATTCAACTTGCTTTCTATATCTTTAGTCATTTTCCAACTCTCGCTGGCATATGTTAGGATTGATACAACATTTGAATTGAAAATTCGTAATTTAGTTTTAATACTATATAACTTGCAGTTCCATATTTATTTAGACTTTTAAAAGCTGATGTTGCTTTGCCAATTCGTATCATAATTTATTTTTAACATTTCCTGTGCAATCAAAAGTGCTACCCAAATAGGTGAACGGCTCTGTTATTTTTATCATTTTAGATTGCAGTGTGATATCTGCATTACTTACCATAGGTGTCTTCATTATTCATCTCGCTCACCTTTACTACCCAGTAAATGGAAATGGACTTTGAGATGGCTACTACAGCGGAGGACTGAGCACGAATGGGAATGCCCAATGTGCCATAAAGTCGATCGTATAACATAACATTTACTTTCCAGTGTTTCTCTGGTTCCCAGTTCAATCTGAGTTAACCTGAGAGTAGTTGCTGGAAAAATATCATTTTATTGTGGAGTTTGATTCGAGAACCACACGCTTACAAAGCAACTGCACTAACCTCTGTACTATCACAGCTAACATAACATTTGCTGTCACTCTACACCATAAGGAATTACAACAAATGTTAACTAGGCTAATAGCTTGAAGGAAGGCTGATCTCGCAGTTAAGCAGCTGATAGAAGATAATGCAAGGGATGATGATGTTGTTGTATATACCGATGGGTCGGTTCAACGTGGTGAGAAATCCGGCTGGGGTTTCTTGGCTAATGCGCATGGTAGGGTTGTTGCAGAGCGAAGTGGGGCATACAGGACAACTACTTCTAGTATGAGGATGGAGGTTGAGGCCGTTACTGCTGCCCTCCATTGGATTTTTGGGACTTCATTTACTGGGGCAGTTGTTGTATCTGACTCTCAGTCGATGCTTCACAAGATCCAGAAGGGCAGGTTTCGGTATGAGTGGATGTCGTCTATAGAAGTTTCTAACCTCCAGCGGCTTACGTGGATATACTGTCCTGGGCATGCGGGTGTTTACGGTAATGAGAGAGCGGACAGGCTTGCATCAACAGCATCGATTGTTGGGGTGTTGAAGATGGATAAGGGGATATTCTTCGGTCTCTTCGAGACTCTCTGTTGGATGAGGACACTAATATCGATGTTGAATCGATCAAGCGATTTAAGCAGTTTGGAGTTACCCGTTGTTCAAGTCGAACTGGATGCCTGAGAGGCAGAGTGAGAGGTGTGTTTAATCAGCGAGCCACAGGAACCATCAGTATGCATACTCTTCGATATCTGTTGGGGAGACTGAGCACCTATGGGTCTGTCCGGAGTGCAATGACGTCAGTTTAGTAACCAATAACCAATAACCAAGCTTGAAGGAAATGGCGCCCGAGTGGTTACCGGGGCCCAAATTTGGGGTGTAAAGAATAGAACCAATGTTATCTGCCACGCATGTCGTAAGAGGCGATTAAGGAGGTTTGCTGAAATCGGATGTACATGTCCTAAACGTGTAGAAGTCTATGCCTTTAGGGGCCTACCAAACCAATGTGCAACGTATACACTTTCTTGGCAAAGATCAAACATATCAAAAGAGTGATTAAAATTGGTCGTAAAGAATGAACGCAAAGAAGAAGAAGAAGAAGAAGGAAATGATATAATTACACATAGTTAATTTTGTAAATACGAAAACTGTAGCCCAAAAATAATGAATGTGAGACTGGAAGAATTTAGACAGAAACGTGACATGAATAGAGACATAAACAAAGACGAATAAGGCGTCTCCACAAGCAACCATGCTACACTAACCATCTGCAAGCACATTCAACTACCTCATTTTCTTATAGAGACTAAACATAGATTAGTCTGTCCATCGTGCCTCATGGCATTGAGGATATCTGCACTATCCATTCATTGTCCTTCATTGAGCGCCTCTTGAATGACAACATCAATGATACAGATGTAGTTATTTCCACCGATAGTTCAGTCATTCGCCAACAAGCTGTGCGTGGGCTTTTTCAGCACCCCCGGGATACAAAATAATAAGAGAGGCCAGTGGGGCCTACGCGACAACCACAAGTAGTTTGACAATGGAGGTACGGGTGGTTACAGAAGCGGTGAAATGGTTGGCTTCTCATAACTATTCTCATGTTTTCATATTCAGTGACTCCATGAGCATGATTTGTAAAGTCGAAACAGGAATGGTGAGACGAACCTGGGTATTGGTACAGACAGGGACCAGAGAAATCACCTTCATTGTTATCGCTGGTTCATTCTGGAATTAGCTCACGACGCAGGAGACAGTTGTTAGCATTTCGTGTGATTTTCGTTGGCACAGGAACGGAGCAATTATGGGGTGACCCGTTGCAGTGAAGTTGGAACCGTATATATGAGCTATGAAATATTTAGGCAGCATTTTCACAGAGGACGGAAAACTCGATAGAGAAATAGAGACAAGGTGTCAAAAGCAAATGCAGTGACCTACCAGCTGGCACCATTACTACAACACCCAAAGATCAGGAAGGAAGTGAAAACACAGATGATAAAAAGTATTTTCCTACCAACACTTTGTTACTAGTGCCAAACTTGGTCTCTTACAGTAACACACCACAGAAAGCTCGCCAAGTGTGAAATTAAATGCTTGAGGAGGGCAGTGGGGGTCACCAGGAAAGACAGACTACGGAATGAAGACATCAGAAGCAGAGTGGGCATAACTTCATGCACCAAATACATCGAAAGACAACAAATGCAGTGGTTTGGACATTTAACGAGAATGAAATACAACCAACCACCAATAACAGCATACAATAAAAGAGATCAGATTCTAGAGCTAGGGAAGACCAAGAAAATTCTGACAGGGTGAAACTTGTCTTAACTTTCCACCCTCATAGTTCCCTTGTGAAGAAAGTCTTATTCCGTCATCTCTCCATTCTTCAGTCTGATCCTGAGACACGTTCAATCTTCCAACATTATCCTTTGGTGGCGTACAGACGGGACAGAAGCCTTAAGGATATGTTGGTTCACATTCGCCTCAAGCCCAATATCCAGAGTCATTTTGGCACCATCCAGTGTGGCCGTCGGCGCTGCAACACTTGTGCTTATGTAATACAGACCCGCACGGTGTCTTTTCCAAAGCCACGTTCGTTGTTGAAGACAGTTTCACGTGCGAGTCCCGTAATATTATCTATGCCATTATCTGCAAGCGGTGCAACAAGGCCTATATTGGGGAAACCGGCAGGAGACTCAGTGACCGATTCGCCCAACACTTGCGCGATATACGCCAATGCTCTGTGACCCCTGTAGCTACCCATTTCAATGATACTGGCCATTCAGGAGCTTGCGATATCCAGGTCACAGCCATCCGATCATGTTCCTCTGATGATCGTAGTCGATTTGCTCTGGAGAATCGGTTGATTTCTTTGTATGGTACCTTGCGACCACGCGGGCTCAACGTATTACATTCTTATGCTTCTTAGTACTTTCTCTTCCCATGCTTTGTAATCTATATGGGTATATGTTGCATGTATTACATTCTTATGCTTCTTAGTACTTTCTCTTCCCATGCTTTGTAATCTATATGGGTATATGTTGCATGTATTCAAGTTATATATTTACTAGATGTTTCATTGTTTCTTTTCCGTTCTATTTCTAGTTTTTGTGTTACATTTATTTCGTTATTAGTTTTTATTCCAGATTTTCCTTAGATACGTTTGTATTTGGTCGTCCATTTGTGTTTCATTTTAATTTGTCAATCCTGTTTGTTCGTTTGCTTGATAAAGGTCTTGTTGGTCGAAACGTTGCTGTTTATCGTCACTGTTTCTATATTTTGTAAAACTATAGTACTTTGTTTGTACGTGTTTCACTATAAATATAAGCACGGATATAACACAACAAGAGGCGACTCATCTGACCCTAGAATGCAAATTATAGCTCCCATCCCTATGGTCAAAGGCGATAGTGGACAACCAACTCCATCTTCTACCTGGGAATAGACATATATTCAATTTTTAGATTAACCTGCCCAAAGGAAGGTCTACAAATAAATTCACGAACTCCGCTAAAAGCGGTCCCATAGCAAAGGCTTACCTTGTTAACAACTATAGTTGCATAACGCAACACGTTAATATATAAAGCTGTATTAATATTGCATTTTAGACGTTTACTAAAATTATTAATTTCAATTTAGAAAATGTTATTAACTTTTTGATGTAAAATATTATCAATTCTATACTTATAGTTAAGAAATATGGTCAAAATAAAAATTTTGTAAATAATATTTATTTAGTCATTATATTAGAAAATATCAAGGGGCATAATTAATAAAATTTAACATGTTTTTTAAAGGGACAAAACAGTAAGATGTTGAATTATGTCCCATGTTGAGATTTACAGAAAAATACACGGTTAGAAGTACACCACACAAGGGATAGTGTTAGCCCTTAAAAAAATTCAACAGTGGCAGCCTTATTCCGTGGGCTGTATGAGAGAAAATTCATTAAATGTGTTATGTGGGTACATGTCCCATTTCTATTGATGGATATCAACGCCTGTAACGACTGGCATTTTTCATCTTTGGTAGGGGAGGTCAGGTACAAGAGCCAAGGGAAGATCAAGAAAAAAGATGGATAGGCAATATTTTTTTGTTGTTGATTCAGAAGCACTTGAGCTTTCAGCTCTTCGGTTCGGTGCCATGGGCACCGTTAATCTGGGGAATCTGTGGCTTTTTCTGCCAACCCACGGAGTTGAACCCGCACTCACAGAGGGCTTGTCACCCGCAGTCCAACGCGCTACGAACACGCTGGACAGGCGGGCGATGGGCAATATAAAGACTACACTAAATAAATACGGATATAAAACAAGGGCGACTCATCTGGCACTGGAACGCAAATTAAAGCTCCCACCCTACGCTTAACGGCAAGAGTAGACATCCAATTACATCATACACCTGGGGAATAGACAATTGGTAGGGGATGTATGGAGTCTTTTTGTCCATACTCTTGCTTGTTATGTCTAAAACTCTCTGATAAACATCGGGAGGCTGGAAGATAAGCGTAGCAGGTATTTGAATTAGGGTAAGCTCCCCTGCAAGTCTTGATGGTAATATATATATATATATATACATTGGTTATTGGTTACCAAACTGACGTCATTGCACTCCGGGCAGACACATAGGTGCTCAGTCGCCCCCAACAGATATCGAAGAGTATGCATACTAATGGTTCCTGTGGCTCGCTGATTAAACACACCTCTCACTCTGTCTCTCAGGCATCCAGTTCGACTTGAACAACGGGTAACTCCAAACTGCTTAAAACGCTTGATCGATTCAACATCGATTTTAGTGTCCTCATCCAACAGACAGTCGCGAAGAGACCGAAGAACATCCTCTTTATCCATCTTCAACTCCCCAGCAATCGATGCTGTTGATGCAAGCCTGTCCGCTCTCTCATTACCGTAAATACTCGCATGCCCAGGACAGTATATCCACGTAAGCCGCTGGAGGTTAGAAACTTCTATAGACGACATCCACTCATACCGAAACCTGCCCTTCTGGATCTTGTGAAGCATCGACTGAGAGTCAGATACAACAACTGCCCCAGTAAATGAAGTCCCAGAAATCCAATATATATACATACATATAAGAATGAAAATGGTTTGAATGCCGTTTGGTGTGACGTACACCCGTGTGGAGCCGGGGCTCGTAAGGGAAGCAAAGAATAGTACCACTGCGACTTTCAAGGCATGTCGTAAGAGGCGACTGTTGTAGGACATAGGAAAGCTACCTTAGTAAATAAAAAGCATCGCATAATTCGGATTGTTATGTTATGGTATGTTATGTTATGTTATGTTATGAGATCGACGTCACGACACATTGGGTATTCCCATGCATGCTCTGTCCTCCGCTGCAGCAGCCACCCTAAAGTCCATTTGCTCACCGTACCCATGAGAAGTTGATTACTATATCTTCTCTCTACCACAAAGACGACACTGTCTGGCATGTCCACACTTAACGCTAATTCTCGAACTCGTTCCAGTGTCTGAGACGTGCCAATGTCACATAATTGAGAGCGTACCGCATTGATGATATCGGCTCTGTCCATGCTTCTGCCCACTTGAGTCGGGGCACTGTTTGCAAGAAAGTTTGCACGCTCGTTACCCTGCACTCCAGCATGTCCAGGTGTGTACAGCCAAGTCATTTTCTTGAGCTGTGATCTCTGAATGCTGTCCACCCATTCCAATTCGGATTGTACTTGTAGGCGCATAACTGGCACATACAGTCGCTTCTAGACTCAGATCACATACAAATCACACAGAGTGGTTAACAAGTGATCGATATGGAGTGTTCGCATAAGAAGAAGGTATGAAGTATCTGTTACTTCGTATTTCTAGACAAAAGTATGCAGGAGGTAAGAGGATCAATTCCTTTCCTCATTTGTGAAACATCGAAAGGGTCTAAAGGCGCAGGATTAACTTAATTGCATCGGGTTTTCCCATATGTGTCCGTCCCTGTCGACAGAGATGGCATGTCATCTAACGAGAGTCTTGCACAAAGCACGAACTCCGCAGTTCCGGCAATAATCATAAGGATCTCATGAAAAAATTGCACATGTGACTCGGTCCGGATTTGAACCAACATATTCTCACTCTCTCTCTTTCTCTCCTCTCTCTCTCTCTCTCTCTCTCTCTCTCTCTCGATCACCGCTTAGACTGATGTACCAGATTTCCCCATACATTTATTCATGCAGCCCTAGCATGAGTGTGCTTCGTCACAGCTTTAGCGCCATTTGGAGCTCTGGTGCTTATCATTCGGCGATGTGTCCGGTTGTAGCCATCATTTACTGGGTTCGTTCTCCGTCAGCCTTGGGCTGTGCCCAGCCGACCTGCAAGGCGGCAAGCTGCTATTTTCTTTTAGGGTAGCTACCCTTAGACAACCTTCCCTCCCGGGTTGTTGGGCGTTATCTGCCCAGGTTACCATCTTCTTACTGGACTACTTGGTTTGCCTGCCGTCTAGTTTTGTGTACGGCTTGCTACGCTAGCCTTTGATTATCCCCAATCGAACTACAAGGCAGTAGCAGTTCCCTGCGAGGGGAAACGTGGTTATTTTTCTCTGGATGTAGACCCCATCTTCGAGGCTCGCCACCGTTTTGTCCACCTCTCGTTTATTTTGGGTGCCCCTTCACCTATTACTGCTTGTGCCCTCGTCCACCGACTGGGCCGCCCATTTCTTTTCGTCACTTGTGTTCACTTTGTTCTCCTGGGCGACATCTTACCCATTTCTATCTCACTGTGCACAGTTTATCACCATTCGGTAGGAACCTTTGTTCTGGATTCAAACCTCTGCTGGGCTTTCCAATTTTTATGCACATTTGGGTGGTCCAATCACCAGTACGTTTACCCCACGTTTTCTTCGCTCCATCATCAGCACCGTGCATGTCTGCCCCACCGCAAAAATATTCAGAACGAAATGTAACCTTCTTAACCACTATAGTGTCGCACACTTGCGTAACATCGCGTGTGAGAAATAAACTCACAACCATTTGTGCCCGATCCGAAAAGTGAACGCTCTACGCAATACGACCTACGCATTACGCTCTGTTCATTACGACCTACGCATTACGCTCTACACTCCACGCATTACGCTCTACGCATTACTTTATACGCATTACGTATATATATAATGCTGGGTGTAACAAGAAGATACCGGTTTAGAAATGAAGACATCAGGAAAAAGTGGGTACAACATCAGTACTAGACTTCATCAAGAAACAACAAATTAAATTGTTCGGCCACGTAAGCAGATTACCATCAGACAGTGCACCTCAAAGAGCAATGCTGCTCCGATACAATGGGTACAAAGCAAAAGGCAGGCCACGCAAAAGATGGACTCAGAGATAACAGAGGCGACAAAAGAGAATATTTACAAAGCGCATACTAGGGCCCGTTTTAGAAATCTCTTCTTGACCTGACGCTGTGAGGCATACAGGATTCGAGAAAAAAGAAAGAGGGCTGTCCAAGGTTTTATATATAATGTCTGACTAATGTCGTTGGAAGCGCGGGCGCCATGTGGCAATTGCAAATATTAATAATAATAATAAAGGTATATTCACAAAACAACATTTGTTGTGGTACGCGGCTATTGTCCATTCTTCCCACATGTCATATCCCTCACATGTCATATCCCCCACATGTCATATCCCTAACATGTCATATCCCTCACATGTCATATCACTCACATGTCATATCCCTCACATGCCATATCCCTCACATGTCATATCCCCCACATGTCATATCCCTAACATGTCATATCCCTCACATGTCATATCACTCACATGTCATATCCCTCACATGTCATATCCCTCACATGTCATATCACTCACATGTCATATCACTCACATGTCATATCCCTCACATGTCATATCCCTCACATGTCATATCCCCCATGTGTTGACGAGGCTCGTAAGGGGAGCAAGGAATAGTAAAGCTGCGACCTACAAGGCATGTCGTAAGAGGCGCCTGAAGTAGAGGCCTATGGAAGCTACCCTAGTAAATAAAAAGCATAGCAGAAATCGGATGTGTTGGCCTACTTGTAGGCGCATAACTGACACAACGTCAATTCGCTCTTAGGCTCGTATCACATATACTTCACAAAGAGTGGTTTAACAAGTGGTCGATATGGAACGTTCGAAGAAGAACAAGAACATGCCCTAGCCATCGTACACACACATACATGCATACACACATACATGCATACACACATACATGCATACACACATATGCCAACGTGCCTGCATGCAATATCATACTTGGGACTGGATACTTGTTAGCGTTGGTTTTTAAAACAAATCTTTAACTTGAAGTTATAGACCAATATATATTTACATACATACATAAGAACACAGAGCCGTGCAGTGCTATGATACAGAAAGTCGGACGCATCAGGCGACACCGTAAGGGGGCGACATCAGCAGCGAAATCAAAATACAATTTGAGCCATTCAATAATTTAAAATCTATACGCAACGCTTTTCTATATTAGTCCCGAAATTGATGTATACGATTTATGATTTATTGCACGTCTCTGCCTAAGCGCTTTCGGTACCCTTTGATTTCGGTTTCTGGTGTAGGTGCATAGTTGGCGAGCGCTCACCGAAAGATTTTAAAGCAGCGAAATCAAAATACAATTTGAGCCATTCAATAATTTAACCCTTTCGCTGCTACATACTTTCCAAAGGCTGAGCTAAAAATAGCTACTCTTTGTTTCTAGGTCACAAACGTAAATATACGTCTATAGCAGTGACAGTAGCAATGTATAACGTGTTACCTTCCATGTCACCAACGGCGTCAAACAGGGCTGTGTACTGGCCCCAACACTCTTCAGCATGATGTTTGCTGCCATGCTCACGGATGTCTTTTGGGAAGGCGACGAACATGGGGTAAAGATTAGATACAGGACAGACGATAATCTATTCAATCTTCGGAGGTTAAAATCCTCCACCAAGGTAAAAGAATCAACTATCTCAAACCTGTTGTTTGCCGATGACTGCGCCCTCGCTACCAACTCTGCGGAAGAAATGCAAACTTACATGGACAAGTTCTCAATGGCCTGTGATAGGTTTGGTCTCACCATTAACACCAAAAAACAGAGGTCATGTTCCAGCCCGCCCCTAGAGAACAGTATTACGATCCAGTCATCAACATTAAACACCAGCGTCTCCAGTCAACGGACAACTTTGCTTATCTTGGCAGCCTCCTATCCAGATCGGCAAATATAGATTTTGAGGTCAACAATAGGATATCCAAAGCCAGTGCTGCGTTCGGAAGGTTACGTGCCACTGTGTGGGAACGGAAGGGGATAAGCATAACGTTGAAAGTTTACCAGGCCATAGTGCTAACCACGCTGCTGTACGCAAGCGAGACATGGACAGTGTATAGCAGACACGCAAGAAAATTAAACCATTTCCACACAAGCTGTCTACGCAGAATACTAAAAATAAACTGGCAGGACAAAATTCCAGACAGCGAAGTCCTCACAAGAGCAAAGATCCCAAGCGTCAACACCCTGTTGCAGAAGGCCCAAGTGAGATGGGTCGGTCACGTTGCTCGGATGCCTGATAAACGCATCCCAAAACAATTGATGTATGGCGAGCTTGAAGGGGCAGACGTTTAGCTGGTGGACAGAAAAAACGCTTTAAAGACACTCTTAAAGTGTCTCTGAAATGCTGATATAGACATTACGTGCTGGGAATCCCTTGCGCAAGATCGCCAAATGTGGCGCTGTAACAACAAAGAGGAACCCGAATAGCTGAGAATCATCGTATTGTTGAGTCACAGAGAAAACGAGCAGCGCGAAAAGACAGAGCACACAACACGCACATGTCTAACCTTGATCATGTATGCCCCACCTGTGGTCGGGGATTCTGTTCTAGGATTGGACTCTACAGTCACCTCCGCACACACCAGAGAGGTGCAACAGCACACGTCTGAGATTGTTGTCATCATCGCCTGCGATGGACGGCTATTATTATTATAACGTGTTAACACGTCTTTAGCCCACAGAGAAGAGATAATAACAGACGTGCTAATGCGTCTTTAGAAGTGAATGGGAAAAACGTATATATACGTCCTTAGCAGCTAAAGGGTTAAAATCTATACGCAACGCTTTTCTATATTAATCTATATTATTCCGAAATTGATGTTTACGATTTATGATTTATTGCATGATATATGAAAGCCTAAGCGCTTTCGGTACCCTTTGATTTCGGTTTCTGATGTAGGTGCATAGTTGGCGAGCGCTCGACGACTGACTTTAAAGAAAAAACATTTAAGGGGCGGCATTTCGAAGACTTGCATCATACTGAAAAGTTATACCGCACGGCCCTGTACGTACATAGATATGCACACACAATATATTACATTACATAATAATAACAGGACTGGACGCTGTTGGAGAGATTGCGAAGGAGGTCGGGAGCACCCATGGACATGGAGCACCCATGGACATGGAGCACCCATGGACATGTTCGAAGTGCAATGAAGATATTCCAAATTGAAACTGAATGACATACATAACATAACGTAACATATCGTTGTGTTGTATTGCAAAGCATTGCTTAGCGCAGCAATGCATTAGGTATAGTAGCGTCGCGGGCACGCACATATATATATATATATATATACAGGGTGTTCAACTTAAAAGCAGCCCGTGAATGGAGCTAATCTGGCATATATGTATGAAAATGAGAAGGTTCAGTTATGACGTAGTATAGGTCAAGGTTGTATGACGGTGTGTAATTGTAGTGCGGGAAGGGGCGATGAACAAATGTGACGTAGGACGAGCTAGTCAGAACCGGTTTAAATAGTAAATACACACAACTCAATGCTGTATTTGGCAACTTTCGAATTGTCAATGAGGCTGCAATTATCTTGAACACCTATATATATATATCATCATCATCATCATTGGCCTCTTTGTCTCAGGAGACAATAGGTGTTGCGTCACGTAGTATGTTCTGTGCTGAATCACAACGTTTCATGTGGATGTAATGACCTATTCTGGGGTGGCAATATATATATATATATATATATATATATATATATATATATATATATATATATATACACACATCAAATTGCTTGTACTGAGCAGAACTATACCACCTTAATAGTCCTTTGGAATTTCTCTCTCTCATAGGCCAGATCTTCCGCCTCTGGAACGGTCATGCTCAAGCCATCAGTTACATCCCGAATTCATCTTCCCCGTGATCTTCCTGTTCTCCTCTTTGCCGGGATGTCTCTTTCCATGGTGGTCCTCTCCAGCCTTTCATGTCTCTTTATATGTCCAAAATACTTTAATTTTCTCTTTCTTATTTGTGGCATCAGATTTTGAGTTCTTTCTGGATAGATCTATTTGTTCTCTTCTCTGTCCAATATGTACGTAGAATACACACCGGACTCTTCTGTAACACTTATATTCAAAAGCACACATACATGCATATATAAATTACTTCACATAACATTACACCCCAACATCCCACTGAGACACACATAAATGCATACAAACTCATGTACATATCTCCACCCCATGCGACATTTCCAAGCAAATTGCCATCGTTATTCAGCACATATTTTACCAGCCACCCAAGCCACATAACTCCTGTTCGAAGTACCCGTTTACTAACAGTTCTGAGCGGTTAAACTGACTTACACAATCGTTTATGAGTCAGCTCACACCGACCTCATCAGCGCCAATATGATATCATTAGTTTCCCAAATGCGAACAGTACAGACCCGACTTAACTATTTGTTTGTCACATAAATCGTGACAAATGCGTTACAAGAAGTCAGGGTTTACAGTTCAGCATTTTTAAAGCTAGATTTAGCCTTATTTTTCGTGATTTGGCATTAAAAATTTGGATCTAGCATTTAGCAGGAAAATCAGCATGAGAACAAAATTAGTTAGCATTTTTATATACTCGTATTCGCCCGTCTGCCCAGCGTGTTCGTAGCACGTTGGACTACGGGTGACTATCCCCCTGAGTGAGCGGGTTCAATTCCGCGGGATGGCAGAAAAGTCACAGATTCCCCAGATTTACGGTGTTCGTGGCACCGAACCGAAGGGTTACGATGTCCATGGCACCGAGCCGAAGAGCTGAAAAAGCTCAAGTGCTTCTGGATAAAAAAAAAAGCTTGATTTAGCATTATTTTTCGCGATTTGGCATTAAAAATTTGGATCTAGCATTTAGCAGGAAAATCAGCATGAGAACAAAATTAGTTAGCATTTTTATATACTCATATTTATTTTAGTTTGGTCCATGAATCAGAAAATCGACAAAAACAAGACGGACAAACCAGAGCCAACTATAAACTTATGGGCCTTCGGACTCAGGAAAGAATTATAGGAAATCAGACCACAACTACACCGCGTCACCTCACATTCCAGTATTTTGGTATATAGACGAATTCATTTTAAAATCAACACAAAATGCTAAATCGAAGTTATATTATGCAACAAGTTAAGTTTAACAATAAGGAATATCAATATTATGAATATGTTTCACCAATAAATAACCATAGACTCACAGAATTGAGTAAAATTGAAAAAAATTACAGTGTTCTATCAAACATATATACATTTCAGCCCCCTTCTCTGATCTAGGTCAGGGATTCTTCGGTCAGTTGTCTGGCCTAGTTATCTAGAGTTGGCTGTGGACAAACACAGAAAATTTAATACAGCGAGATCAGAGTAACGAATTTCTTTCTCTAAATGTGGGCCATTCCTGGATTCTCTTAATTAAATGTATATACCCCTCCATACAATTATCAGTGTCCCATGCTTGTGCTGCATCATTGCCAACAAACTTAGAGTTTTTAGTAAGTGAGACTTATAAATGGTTTTCTCAAATTTCCTTGAGACAAATTTCTTACAATCAACTTTACCAGAGCATTAATGATAAGGAACCACTGAAGATCTTAAGTCCTCCGTATATCTTGGACAGAGAAGAGAACAAATAGATCTATCCAGAAAGAACTCAAAATCAAAGAAAACTGACTGATGCTACAAATAAGAAAGAGAAAATTGAGATATTTTGGACATATAAAAAGACATGAAGGGCTGGAGAAGACCATCATGGAAGGAGGCATACCGGCAAAAAGAAGAAGAGGAAGACAATGGAGAAGATGGATTCAGGATGTAACTGATGGTTTGAACATGACGGCTGCAGAGGCAGGACATCTGGCCTATGAGAGAGAGAAGTTCCAGAGGACTGTTGGGGTGGCAAAGTTCTGCTCAGGACAAGCTATTTGATGATGACTAAGATCTTAAATTCTTGCGCAATTATGTGCTTCGAAATTGAATCAGCAATCAGCAGAATTTTAAGCCAGTGGATTGAATTGCAGACTCAGTTTCACTTAGCAAGTTCTAATAAAAAATGTTACATCGTCACTTTACTGTTTGAAATGTTACATCGCCACTTTACTGTATGAAATTTATTGCTACCCTCAGAATGAGTTATTTATATTATTTGTGCATCCAATTGAACAAATGTTGTGAATCAAATACTGCTGATAAAACAAAATTGCTTTCTGATCTATCTCATCTTATTACACATCTATTGCTAACATGTTAGTACTGCCAACAAGCAGGATTGATCCTCTTGATCCTAACACTAGCATTGAAGAATTTCTGGATCCAAATCCACAACTAGGTTCTAGATTTGAGAAAAGGATAAAAGGCTTGGGGAATTGATAATTAACAACCATGACCTACTTAAACTAACTCGAGAAGGCAATGTTAGCGCTAACCAAGTTCAAGCTTCACAAGTAACTCACATCCGAAAAAGGGCACACAACTTTTGATTAGCCTTTAAAAAGAGGTGCATAATCGTCTGCCAGAAAGCATTGATATTTTGAAGAATATAAGCTTGTTCTCAGTACAAAATACATTGACACATATTAAGAAACATTATGCCCCTTCTAGAATTATTTCATTTCGATTAAGAAATGAAGTCATCAATTGAGATTCAATACAACAGCATACATTTGGTTAACTGGACTGATATTACAACTACTGGGAGATTCAATACAACAGCATACATTTGATTAACTGGACTGATATTACAACTACTGGGAGATTCAATACAACAGCATACATTTGATTAACTGGACTGATATTACAACTACTGGGAGATTCAATACAACAGCATACATTTGATTAACTGGACTGATATTACAACTACTGGGAGATTCAATACAACAGCATACATTTGGTTAACTGGACTGATATTACAACTACTGGGAGATTCAATACAACAGCATACATTTGATTAACTGGACTGATATTACAACTACTGGGAGATTCAATACAACAGCATACATTTGATTAACTGGACTGATATTACAACTACTGGGAGATTCAATACAACAGCATACATTTGGTTAACTGGACTGATATTACAACTACTGGGAGATTCAATACAACAGCATACATTTGGTTAACTGGACTGATATTACAACTACTGGGAGATTCAATACAACAGCATACATTTGGTTAACTGGACTGATGTTACAACTACTGGGAGATTCAATACAACAGCATACATTTGGTTAACTGGACTGATATTACAACTACTGGGAGATTCAATACAACAGCATACATTTGATTAACTGGACTGATATTACAACTACTGGGAGATTCAATACAACAGCATACATTTGATTAACTGGACTGATATTACAACTACTGGGAGATTCAATACAACAGCATACATTTGGTTAACTGGACTGATATTACAACTACTGGGAGATTCAATACAACAGCATACATTTGGTTAACTGGACTGATGTTACAACTACTGGGAGATTCAATACAACAGCATACATTTGGTTAACTGGACTGATATTACAACTACTGGGAGATTCAATACAACAGCATACATTTGGTTAACTGGACTGATATTACAACTACTGGGAGATTCAATACAACAGCATACATTTGGTTAACTGGACTGATGTTACAACTACTGGAGATTCAACAGCATACATTTGTTAACTGGACTGATTACAACTACTGGGAGATTCAATACAACAGCATACATTTGGTTAACTGGACTGATATTACAACTACTGGGAGATTCAATACAACAGCATACATTTGGTTAACTGGACTGATATTACAACTACTGGGAGATTCAATACAACAGCATACATTTGGTTAACTGGACTGATATTACAACTACTGGGAGATTCAATACAACAGCATACATTTGGTTAACTGGACTGATATTACAACTACTGGGAGATTCAATACAACAGCATACATTTGGTTAACTGGACTGATATTACAACTACTGGGAGATTCAATACAACAGCATACATTTGGTTAACTGGACTGATGTTACAACTACTGGGAGATTCAATACAACAGCATACATTTGGTTAACTGGACTGATATTACAACTACTGGGAGATTCAATACAACAGCATACATTTGGTTAACTGGACTGATATTACAACTACTGGGAGATTCAATACAACAGCATACATTTGGTTAACTGGACTGATATTACAACTACTGGGAGATTCAATACAACAGCATACATTTGGTTAACTGGACTGATATTACAACTACTGGGAGATTTTGGTTTATAGAGATTCTTCGAGAAGTAGCACCTTCAAAGAAGTTGTAACTTTCGCCCTACGTTTATTAATTTTGCCAAATTCTAATGCAGAAGTGGAACGGTTATTCAGCAGCATGAATATCGTGAAAAATAAAATGAGAAACAAAATGCAGCTGTCCATACTTTCAGCAATTCTTGCAGTAAAATATGGCTTCAAGAGGCATAACAAATGCTGCGAACACTTTGAATTACCTAAAGATGTTACCGGCAAAATTGGAACAATGGACTCTTAATATTATTACACAAAACTTAAGAACGAAAATCCAGTCCTTCGAAACTAAATGCTACAGAAAGATCCTACGAATACCATGGACAGAAAAAGAAAGAACACTGATGTCCTGAAAGAACTAAATGTTCAAGAGAATTGGCTGATAAACAACATACTATACAGAAAAATTACATACTTTGGTCACATCAAGCATCACGATGGCCTGGAAAGAACAATACTAGAGGGCATGGTCCCAGGACGCAGAGGCAGACCAAGAAGAAGATGGCTACAAGATATTAAAGAAACCATGAACATGACCATCGACGAAGTGGGTGAACTGGCAAGAGACAGAGTGAATTTCAGATGTGCTGCAAAGAGAGCAACGTCCTATAAAGGATACGTACCTTGATGATGATGGACTCTTAAGACCCAACAACAATTTCAGAAGATGTGTATTCTGATTGCTCAAAGGCCCCAGATGTTCATCTCATGGTTTAGACGAGCATACGAAACCAACACAAAGAAGAAGAGGAGTAATAATAGCAGTCTCTAGCTATCGTCTTCTGGCATTTTAAACTTTCCATATTCCTCTTTTCCTGCAGGTTCCAAAACAATGTCTGTCTTGCAATGCGTCTGGTCGGTCTTCTCAACGCGTGTCGTATCCATCACTCCCATTTCTTCCTTAGAGCGTTTCCCACTGATATCTGCCTAGTTCTTTCTCTGAGTTCTTTGGTTATTGGTTATTGGTTACTAAGCTGACGTCATTGCACTCCGGGCAGACACATAGATGCTCAGTCTCCCCAACAGATATCGAAGAGTATGCATACTGATGGTTCCCGTGGTTCGCTGATTAAACACACTGTTCACTCTGCCCCAGGGCCATGCGGTATATTTTCTCAGTATGATGCAAGTCTTTGAAATGCAGCATCTTACATTTTTTTGGTTTGTTTTTCTATCCAGAAGAACTTGAGCTTTTTCAGCTCTTCGGCTCGGTGCCATGGACATCGTAACTCTTCGGTTCGGTACCACGAACACCGTGAATCTGGGGAACCTGTGGCTTTTCCGCGGAATTGAACCCGCACTCACAGAGGGCTAGTCACCAGCAGTCCAACGTGCTACGAACACGCTGGGCAGGCGGGCGTTTTTTCTTTTAAATAACCTTCAATTGTGATTTTGATTTCGCTGCGTATGCCGCCCCTTACGGTTCCGCCTGATGCGGTCGCCTCTGTGTATCAAAGCACAGCACGGCCCTGCTCTGCCCCTCAGTCATCCAGTTCTTCATGTACAACGGGTAACTCCAAACTGTTTAAATCGCTTGATCGTCCATTATATTATCCCGCTGCATTAGAAGTAGGTAGACGGCCCGACCAAAGATCCTGACCTGTGGGCCCGCTTCAAGATGTGGAAGGGGGAGGAGAAAGAGAAGCTTGGCTTTATAACACACACACTATCACAAAACACAGTAGCCAACATAAACCATAAACTGCCATTACTAACACGTACGAAGTTGACACGCCATGGGGTAGCAGCTGTTCTTGTCGCATGTGACGACACAGGCTGGACTCAACCAAAAATAGATATTTATGATTCAGGGACTCTCAACCTGTGTCTTTCTTTCTTTCTTTCTTTCTCGAATCCTGTATGCCACACAGCGTCAGGTCAGGAAGAGATTTCTAAAACGGGCCCTAGTATGCGCTTCGTAGATAGTCTCTTTCGTCGCCTCTGTTATCTCTGAGGTCCATCTTTTGCGTGGCCGGCCTTTTGCTTTGTACCCATTGTATCGGAGCAGCATTGCTCTTTGGGGTGCACTGTCTGATGGTAATCTGCTTACGTGACCGAACCATTTAATTTGTTGTTTCTTGATGAAGTCTAGTACTGATGTTGTACCCACTTTTTCCTGATGTCTTCATTTCTCAACCGGTCTCTTCTTGTTACACCCAGCATTCTGGGTAGACACTTCATCTCTGTTGTGACTAGCTTTCTTCTATCGTTTGTTGTCAGCGTCCAGGTTTGGCACTGGTAACATAATGTGGGGAGAAAGATTGTGTTGAACATTGCTCTTTTTGTGTTCATGGTGACGTGTTTGCATCTTAAAATTGGCGCCATTTGCCCTATCATTTGGTTTGCTTTGTTGCATCTGTGTTGAATTTCATTAGTTATTCTTCCATTTGCTGAAAAAAAGATTCCCAGGTATGTGAAATCTTTTGCTTGATTTAGTAGATGATTATCGATGGAGATGTTGGTAGTGTTTTCCTCTCTGGCGAATGTCATTACTTCTGTTTTGTCGATGTTAATTCTCATGTTGTATTCGTTACATGCTAACTGGAGTCTGTTGATGTGTTGTTCTCAACCTGTGTACGGTGGGATTTTTAAAAAAAAGTTTCGCAAATTCTCATCCTAGTTACAAGATAGTTCTATTTGCGTTAGTTATCGATATAAAAATATCCACTTTTCAGTTGCTCGATTTAAAACTGGAAAATAATATGTTTTAGAAACCGAAACGCAAGATATATATATATATTGTTTGTCCAGCGTGTTCGTAGCGCGTTGGACTACGGGTGACTATCCCTCTGTGTGTGCGGGTTTCAATTCCGCGGGATGGCAGAAAAAGCCACAGATTTCCCAGATTTACGGTGTTTGTGGCACCGAACCGAAGGGTTACGATGTCCATGGCACCGAGCCGAAGAGCTGAAAAGCTCAAGTGCTTCTGGATCGGAAAAAAATATATATATTGTTTAGTTAGTTTAGTTGTCATATCATCATCATCCCTGCCCAACGAACCAATCCAGGTTCAATTCACAGTACGGCTAGATAGTTTGTTTTTATGTCGTAGACTTAAAGAAAGAGTGGGGTATGAGTTTTTTTTTATGTCGTAGACTTAAAGAAAGAGTGGGGTATGAACAGCTTCGCGGTGATTGCACTAACCATGCGGTCATTAATTCGACTAGGACATGTCCTTCCTGTCTTACATCGGCCCAAAAAGCGGTATTACAGGCGTTAACGATAGTGTTTTTTTTCTTTTAAAAAAAAATGCGTGCAGTCTGGTTAGTATTGTAGATTCACCACTCATCATCATCAAGATGCGTATCCTTTATAGGACGTTGCTCTCTTTGCAGCACATTTGAATTTCACTCTGTCTCTAGCCAGTTCACCCACTTCGTCGATGGTCATGTTCATGGTTTCTTTAATATCTTGTAGCCATCTTCTTCTTGGTCTGCCTCTGCGTCCTGAGACCCTGCCCTCTAGTATTGTTCTTTCCAGGCTATCGTGACGCTTGATGTGACCAAAGTATGTAATTTTTCTGTATAGTATGTTGTTTATCAACACTATTACTTGAATCATTGACACGATATCTCTCCTTTCTTGAATTCAAATATCACCCTGGTCCATTGCACGTTCGCTTTTTGGCAACAGCTATACCTGCAAGCCTATCGTCGCATATTCTTCATCAGTATACATACCATCTGTTCGGGAACACTGAGCACCTATGGGTCTTCCCGGAGTGCTGTGACGTCTGATTAATAACCTATAACCAATAACTATCGGCGCGTTCATTTCCCCTTGCACCTAAATGCCCTGGTACAAATATAACACTGATTTATTCTTCTATGGCCTAGGGGTTAGTGACTCGGTCTATTAACCCCGACGCTCTGAGTTCGAACCACGCTGCGGACAGTTTGCTTGCAAATTGTTTCCGTTGATTTTAACAAAAGGACGATGGCGCCACCCGTTCATAAAGCAATGGCAAACTACTGAACGTATAAGTGGTGCCTAGAAAATCAATGACTTACTGTAGTTGATGGCTACGTCCTTTAGGATATGCCACGATTTTCATTTTTTTCATATGAGAGCCGCAGTAGTGAAGTTGTTAGTAAACTCGCTTCTTAAGAGTGTTATCCAATTTCAATTCCACAGTAGGCATAGAATATTTTTCCGACCATAAGGGCTCTCAGGTCGACCCAGACTCAATTAATAATAATAATAATTCCTCTCGTACCGTTATACGTTACATAGGGCCTGCAAGTAATTTCTCCATACCGCTCTATCCTGGACAACTTGCTCAATCTCCTCCATGGAACTGAGACCGATATTTCCTGCCTCTCTCAGCAAAGTTCGTTTCAGGGTCTTCTTAGGTCGACCTCTCTTTCTTGAACCCTTTGCATCCCACTTCAATGCCTGCTTTGATATTCGTTGATCATTTCTCCTCAAGGTGTGCCCAACATATCTCCATCTACTCTTTCTTATAATTGTTGTCACTAGTGGTTGACCAGACATGTCTCTGATTTCATTTCTCCTGAATCCGTTCCATTTTATATTCATTATTTTTCGCAGACATCTATTTTCAAATGCACTCAACTTGCTTTCTATATCTTTAGTCATTTTCCAACTCTCGCTAGCATATGTTAGGATTGATACAACATTTGAATTGAAAATTCGTAATTTAATTTTAATACTATATAACTTGCAGTTCCATATTTTATTTAGACTTTTAAAAGCTGATGTTGCTTTGCCAATTCGTATCAGGAAAATTACCTATATTTTTTTACCGTAACGGCACTCAGGTCGTCCCAGACTCAATTAGGTACCGGGAAAAGCACTGGGAAGTAAAGATGACCGGGGTGGCATTGACCTAATTACCCATCATGTTATTGGTTATTGGTTACTAAACTGACGTCATTGCACTCTGGGCAGACCTATAGGTGCTCAGTTCTCCATTTCCCAACAGATATGGAAGAGTATGCATACTGATGGTTCCCGTGGCTCACTGGTTAAACACACTCCTCACTCTGCCCTTCAGGCATCCTGTTCTACCTGTACATCAGATAACTCCATCGTGTGCCAACGGTTAAAGAAAAATAAGGGCCTAACAATGTATTACCCGATGTATCTGGAGGTATGCATAGGGTTAATTTACCTTTCCTTGCCATACATCTATATATGAAACATGAAAATGAAAACAGGACTTTGATATTAACCACAGTAAACAAGTCGTCGATTTTCTAGGCACCACTTATACGTTCAAACTACAGACTTTCATAAATGGATGTTTACGTAGAATAGAGGTACTGAGATAGTATTATAAAATACGAATGAGGAACTCAGAGAAAGAACTAAACAGATACCAGTGGAGAATGAGCTCAGGAAGAGACGCTGGCGATGGATAAGACATACATTGAGAAGACCGACCGGAAGCAGGCACTGTTTTGGAACCCGCAGGGAAAGAAGAGTAGGAGAAGGCCTAGACAGACCTGGAGAAGAGAACTGGAGGCTGATATTAAAAGGATAGGTAAAACATGGAAAGAATTGGAAGGGATGGCAAGAGAAAGGAAGAGCTGGAAGAAGTTTGTTGAAGACCTGTGCTCCGTTGGGAATCGAAAGGTGAAAGAGGAAGACTTATAAGTTCAGTAGTTTTTCATTGTTTTCTGAACAGTGGCATATGAAATGTATACATTTATATTTGAAAATGGAGAAGATTTTCTTCCTTTGCGTTCCCGATGGAGAAGATTTGTGAATCCCTGACAAACAACGTTAGTAAGCAATGATGATGATGAGTCTTATAACGTCGCATAAAGTGTGTGCTCCACATACAGATTAGGGTTATTGTGCTGTTGGTGTGTTCTCACATTGTTGGTACTTACACATATACAAGTATGAAATGTTGGATTCAACTTTTATATATTCGAACATCGTGTTCGAAATGTTGGATTCAACTTTTATATCGTGTTCGAAATGTTGTATTCAACTTTTATATCGTGTTCGAAATGTTGTATTCAACTTTTATATCGTGTTCGAAATGTTGGATTCAACTTTTATATCGTGTTCGAAATGTTGGATTCAACTTTTATATAGTGTTCGAAATGTTGGATTCAACTTTTATATAGTGTTTGAAATGTTGGATTCAACTTTTATATAGTGTTTGAAATGTTGGATTCAACTTTTATATCGTGTTCGAAATGTTGTATTCAACTTTTATATCGTGTTCGAAATGTTGGATTCAACTTTTATATCGTGTTCGAAATGTTGTATTCAACTTTTATATCGTGTTCGAAATGTTGGATTCAACTTTTATATCGTGTTCGAAATGTTGGATTCAACTTTTATATAGTGTTCGAAATGTTGTATTCAACTTTTATATAATGTTTGAAATGTTGTATTCAACTTTTATATAATGTTTGAAATGTTGGATTCAACTTTTATATAATGTTTGAAATGTTGTATTCAACTTTTATATAATGTTTGAAATGTTGTATTCAACTTTTATATAATGTTTGAAATGTTGATTCAACTTTATATAATGTTTGAAATGTTGTATTTAACTTTTATATCGTGTTCGAAATGTTGGATTCAACTTTTATATCGTGTTCGAAATGTTGTATTCAACTTTTATATCGTGTTCGAAATGTTGTATTCAACTTTTATATCGTGTTTGAAATGTTGGATTCAACTTTTATATAATGTTTGAAATGTTGTATTCAACTTTTATATCGTGTTTGAAATGTTGTATTCAACTTTTATATCGTGTTTGAAATGTTGTATTCAACTTTTATATCGTGTTTGAAATGTTGGATTCAACTTTTATATAATGTTTGAAATGTTGTATTCAACTTTTATATAATGTTTGAAATGTTGGATTCAACTTTTATATAATGTTTGAAATGTTGTATTCAACTTTTATATAATGTTTGAAATGTTGGATTCAAATTTTATATAATGTTTGAAATGTTGGATTCAACTTTTATATAATGTTTGAAATGTTGGATTCAACTTTTATATAGTGCTATGTAAGTCTGGTTCGTTGCTTAATGCTAGGGAATTCTCGGTAGGTAGAAAAACCACAAACATCCCATCTCTTCAATGATATGCTTCTAACTGATTTTTGCGTGAAAGCCTGCTTTCCTATATTGGTGGTGTTAATATTGAAAATCTCAGTATTTGGTATTCTTTGATCCCAATGAATTTAGAGAATTCTTCTGAGACATCTTCACTGAAAACAATTCTGGTTAATAGAATACAATTCGGATTAAATCATTCCAGCGTAGTAACATCATCATTATCATCATCTAGTAGCTTGTCCCTTCTGGAACCTGGCTCCCATGACAGCAGTCCTGAAAGATTTCTATATTCTGTGCAAGTTGACCGGCGTCAGCAGCAGTTTTTCTCAGATCGTCAATGACATCTTGCACGCATCGTCTTCTAGGTCAGTCTCTCATTTTTCAGGCACAATTCCCTCCAAAATTATCTTCTCTAGGCACTCATGTCGTTTGATGTGTCCGAAATATTAAATTTTTATTATGTTATGCTTTTTAATAGCCAACTCTCTTTAATATCAAGCTGTTGCAGAACAGAAGCATTTGTTCTTTTCTCTGTCTATTATATTCTAAGTACTCTTCTGTAGCATTTGTATTCAAAGGCATTAATGATCTTCCTTGCCGCTTTGTCAATGGTCCATGTCTCACAACCATATGTTGCCAAGGTAAAAACGCAAGCTCTTAAACACATGATTTTAGTTCTTATGTCAGTTCCCTCCCATAGGTTACTGAGTTCTTTTAGCTTTTGTAACACAATGTGCAGACGTAGTAACATAACGAGCCATAAATGAATAAATTGAGCGCCATTGCGTTGGACAGCCTGCCCTAGCGCGTGCGTAAAAAAACCCAACAATAACAGATACGCATATATATGAAAAAAAAATCGTGGCATATCCTAAAGGACGTAGCCATCAACTACAGTAAGTCATTGATTTTCTAGGCACCACTATACGTTCAGTAGTTTGCCATTGCTTTCTGAACGGTGAGATCTATTTTTACGTTTCTGTAAAATCCCACGGAGGCGAATTTGCTTCCAAACTTTCCCACCGTGGGGTTTTTGAACCAGGTACGCTTTGGTTTGTGGTCGAGCTCACTATTACTTGAGCTACAGACGCTCACGCAGACACACATATATATATATATACAACACATATTTGATCACAACTACCGCCCGAGTGGTTACCGGGCCCAAATTGGGGTGTAAAGAATAGAACCACTGTTACCTGTCACGTATGTCGTAAGAGATGACTAAGGGGGTTGGACTAGCTACCCCACACCGTAAAAACACTAGATGGCTACAGAACGGAGAGCGAACAGAGTAAACGCTGGGTGAAATCGGACACATCGCCGAAGGATAAGCACCAGAGCTCCAAATGGTGCTGAAGATGTGACGTAAAACACACCAATGCTAAGGCTGCATGAATCAGATTTCCACATGAATATAATTTATGGGGAGGTCTGGTACATCGGTCTGGGCGGTGATCGTTCGAAAGAGAGAGGGAGAGAGAGATCACAACTACTAATGATGTAATCTTTAGGATACGGCTAATATTATAATGTATACATATTTACATTCTATCTGCTTGCTTGTATATAAGCATTACACTCTTGAATGTTATTGGTAACTCTTGTCCTATCTCGCAGATCGATAACGTTTGAACAAGGAGTGAATCAATATCATCATATACATTGCATTGTTATTGTACCTATTACGATATTGAACAAGTGTTTGATACACAAGACACGGTTCAGTGGGAATCTGGTATTCTTGGAGTTAACCTGGAAGTGACGTTCAGAAATTATGTAAGTTTAGTTTTCACTTTCTGGAAATGTAGATGTAAGGAGAGAGAGAGAGAGAGAGAGAGAGAAAGAGAGAGAGAGAGAGAGAGAGAGAGAGAGAGAAGGAAAGGTAAGTTGCTAGATTAGCTATGATGAGGAGGACAACAAAAACGATAATGAGGAGGAGAACAACAAAGACGATGATAATGAGGAGGAGGACAACAAAGACGACGATGAGGAGGAGGAGGACAACAAAGACGATGATAATGATTAGGACAACAAAGACGACGATAATGATGAGGAGGACAACAAAGACGATGATAATGAGGAGGAGGACAACAAAGACGATGATAATGATGAGGAGGACAACAAAAACGATGATAATGATGAGGAGGACAACAAAGACGATGAGGAGGAGGAGGACAACAAAGACGACGATAATGATGAGGAGGACAACAAAGACGATGATAATGAGGAGGAGGACAACAAAGACGATGATAATGATGAGGAGGACAACAAAAACGATGATAATGATGAGGAGGACAACAAAGACGATGAGGAGGAGGAGGACAACAAAGACGATGATAATGATGAGGAGGACAACAAAAACGATGATAATGATGAGGAGGACAACAAAGACGATGAGGAGGAGGAGGACAACAAAGACGATGATAATGATGAGGAGGACAACAAAGACGATGATAATGAGGAGGAGGACAACAAAGACGATGATAATGAGGAGGAGGACAACAAAGACGATGATAATGAGGAGGAGGACAACAAAGACGATGATAATGAGGAGGAGGACAACAACGACGATGATGATGATGATGATGACCAAAACGATGATGATGATGATGACAATGAGGGCGACGATGACAACAACGATGAGGATGATGATGATGACACAACGGCGATGATGACACAACGGCGATGATGACACAACGGCGATGATGACACAACGGCGATGATGATGGTAATGACCACAACAGCGGCGACTATGATGATTATAATGATGACAGCAACAACAACTTCTATGATGATTATGATGATAACCACAATGTAGACGATGATGACGACATCGATGACGATAACCACAACGACGATGAAGCTGATGACCACACAGACGATGATAGTATTGAGGACCACAACGACGATGACTACCCCCAGGACCCTCGCCGGTGCTACAGAGCTCGTACAATGTCGCTGAGATCTTCCTGTGTAAGAAAGAGATCAGAGCACATATGGTTACTCACCGAAGTGCAATGATGATGGTTCTATCATTCAATCAATTTGTAATGAAGATACCCAAACATCAGATCATGACATCAAAGTGTATCCCTCATATCATAGATCTCCCTTAAACCTGACTATACCTGAACCAGACGGAAGGTTACTCATTCTATCCCAGGTCGATACGTGCCTATACCATCTGTCGCATCTCACAGGTAAATAGGATAAGCCCTCACACACTCACCCACATACAAACACACAGTGTAGCCACACGCGTACAACAAGCAGAAATAGGACACCCACGTCAATTAATTATATGTGAGACCTGTGTTCGAATTTGAATCTTCTACGTCTAATGAGTGTGCCCAATTTAACGTACGTATCCATATTGTTAACTTTTCTTAACGTAGCCATTTTGTTAAATATTCTTAACGTAGTCATTTTGTAAAAGTTAACTGCATATCCTTTACAGGACTTTGCGAATCAACCCCAGCTTTTTAACGCTGTTTGTGATTTTCTAGGCATTATTACGTTCAGTAGTTTGCCATTGCTTTATCAACGGGTGGTGCCATCGTCCTTTGTAAAAAATCCACGCGAAACAATTTGCAACCAAATTGTCCGCAGCGTGATTCGAACTCAGAATGTCGGGGTTAATAGACCGAGTCACTATCCCCTAAGCCACAGACGCCACCAGTCATTTTGTAAGGCAGGGGAAAAACATATATGTGCTTTTGAATATAAGTGTTACAGAAGAGTTCTTCGTATATCATGGACAGAGAAGAGAACAAATAGATCTATCCAAAAAGAACTCAAAATCAAAGAAAACTGGCGCCCAAGTGGTTACCGGGGCCCAAATTTGGGGTGTAAAGAATATAGCCACTGTTACCTGCTATGCATGTCGTAAGAGGCGACTAAGGAGGTTTGGCTGAAATCGGATGCACATGTCCTAAACTTGTAGAAGTTTATGCGCTTAGGGGCCTACCAAACCAATGTGCAACGTATACACGTTCTTGGCAAAGATCAAACATATCACAAAGAGTGATTAAAATTGGTCGTAAAGAACGAACGCAAAGAAGAAGAAGAAGATCTATCCAGAAAGAACTCAAAATCAAAGAAAACTGGCTGATACTACAAATAAGAAAGAGAAAATTGAGATATGTTGGACAAATAAAAAAGACACGAAGATCTGGAGAAGATCATCATGGAAGGAGGCATCACGGCAAAGAGAAGAAGAGGAAGACAAAGGAGAAGAGGGATTCAGGATGTAACTGATGGTTTGAACATGACGGCTGCAGAGACAGGACATCTGGTCTATGAGAGTGAGAAATTCCGGAGGACTGTTGGGGTGGCAAAGTTCTGCTCAGGACAAGCTATTTGAAGATGATGATGAATCATTTTGTTAAATATTATCCGGAAAAAACAGTATTATATTATCGAAGTATAATTGATCGAACATTGTTTGCACAAACAAATCGGATAAGCTTTTTGTGCTTGTAAATATGAGATGAAATAATATAATATATACTTGTGTTTCCGGACTCACAAGGAGCAAAGAATAGTAAAACTGCGACCGACAAGGCATGTCGTAAGAGGCGACTGAGGTAGGGGTCTTCTTCTCTGCGTTCGTTTTTTACGACCAATTATAATCACTCTTTGTCGACCGAGTGTTACGGGGCCCAAATTTGGGGTGTAAAGAATAGAACCACTGTTACCTGCCACACTGTCGTAAGAGGCGACTAGGAGGTTTGGCTGAAATCGGATGCATGTGTCCTAAACGTGTAGAAGTCTATGAGTTTAGGGGCCTACCAAACCAATGTGCAACGTATACACGTTCTTGGCAAAGATCAAACATATCACAAAGAGTCATTAATTAAAATTGGCCGTAAAGAACGAACGCAAAGAAGAAGAATGACTGTTTGTGATATGTTTGATCTTTGCCAAGTTGCACATTGGTTTGGTAGGCCCCTAAACGCATATACTTCTCCACGTTTAGGACATGTGCATCCGATTTCAGTAAAACCTCCTTAGTCGTCTCTTACAACATGTGTGGCAGGTAACAGTGGTTCTATTCTTTACACCCCAAATTTGGGCCGTAACCACTCGGCGTGGTAGGGGTCTAGAGAAGCTACCCTTGTAAATAAAAAGCGTCGCAGAAATCGGATGTGCTGGCCTACTTGTAAACGCATAACTGCTACAACGTACAATAACTCGTAGGCTAGGATCCAATACAAATCACAAAGAGTGATTAACAAGTGGTCGGTCAGCTCTAAAGTCGGAGAAGGCCTGCCCTTGTATGTCGAGAGACACTGATAAAAAAGGAAAGCATGCCTTCACGCAAAAATCAGTCAGAGGCTCCACATGAGGCCCTGACTGCGCCTGAATTCATAGCGGACGGACGCAAAGAAGAAGATGAAGTGGTCGATAGGGAGCGCAGGAAGAAGAACACATAAACACAAGTATACACATATAACATGCTGTCCAAGCATCGCAGGGTCGTCTTGCAGTGGATACCCTCTCACTGTGGAATACCAGGAAATGAAACAGTAGACCGATTGGCCAAGGAAGGTGCTGCAGGAGAGCAGCCGGATGTGCCAGTTACCTACCACCAAAAGAAAAGGATGATTACATCAATGAGAAAGCCACAAATACCAACACAAGACGATTACTATAATATGAGCAGATTGGAACAAGTTATTATGCGCCTTAGAACAGGACACAATCGGCTCCGCAGCCACATGTATACAAAATTCAAGATTGGCAATTCAGCCATGTGTACATGTGGACAGGCAAACCAGACTGCAGAGCACATACTTCAAGACTGCCCGAATATGATACACTGAGGCAAACTCACTGGCCTAACGAAACAACACTCGACAGAAAACTACACGGACCTCTGTGTGAGCTACAAAAGACAGTGAAGTTCATACAAGAGACAACATTGAATATATAGACATATTTCAAGCGAACGAAAGGAAGGATATAACATGCATGCACACACACATTGTGGACCATAACACAAAAATTGAACAAAATGGAAGCTTTTGAAACAAGGAGTTATAGAAAAATTCTTAGAACATCCTGGACAGAGAAGAGAAGTTCTTAGAACATCCTGGACAGAGAAGAGAAGAAAAGTTCTTAGAACATCCTGGACAGAGAAGAGAAGAAAAGACATCCTACAAGACCTGCATATCAAGAAGCTTTCTTTCTTTCTCGAATCCTGTTTGCCTCACAGCGTCAGATCAAGAAGAGATTTCTCAAACGGGCCCTAGTATGCGCTTTGTAAATAGTCTCTTTCGTTGACTCTGTTATCTCTGAGGTCCATCTTTTGCGTGGCCGGCCTTTTGCTTTGTACCCATTGTATCGAGCAGCATTGCTCTTTGAGGTGAACTGTCTGATGGTAATCTGCTTACGTGGCCGAACCATTTAATTTGTTGTTTCTTGATGAAGTCTAGTACTGATGTTGTACCCACTTTTTTTCCTGATGTCCTCATTTCTCAACCAGTCTCTTCTTGTTACACCCAGCATTCTGTGTAGACACTTCATCTCTGTCGTGACTAGTTTTCTTCTATCGTTTGTTGTCAGCGTCCAGGTCTGGCACTGGTAACATAATATCGAGAAACATTGACTCATAAATAATAACATTTCCCGGAAGATGAAATATTTCGGCCATGTTAAACGTCACAGTGGTTTGGAGAGAACGGTAATGGGAGGCATGGTTCTTGGAGTACGAGGCAGGGGACGACCAAGAAGAAGGTGGCAGCAGGACATCAAAGAAACCTTGAATATGACTGGAAGAGGCGGAGAACTTGCGAAAGACAGAGTTTTTCAGGCCGGCTGTGATGAGATCGACGTTGCGCAAGGGAACTGCTATTACTTCATTTGACAGATCATTCATTTGACAGTAGCTTCAAGTTTATTGTAACAACATAATATGGAGGTTTAAGAACCCCAGGGAAATAGAAGGGCAGCATCCATTGCTGATACTAAAACTCTTTACAGGATCACCAAAAACATTAATATAACAAACTTTACTGCAGATACTGATAATTTGAAGAATAAACTTGTTTTAAAAAAATTTCTTTGATAAAAACAATGTGATTTGTGTTGACTATACAGGGTGGGTCCAAAAAATGAGAACATCGCGTAAAAAGTAATATAATTACATCGAAATTATTTGTAACTGTATCCATAATAGCTTCAATTGTTTACTCATTTACTTACTTACATATTTAGCTATATGATGTTTTTATTTCGACAATTTGCGGGCACAATCTTTGATTTTTAATATGTCAATTGTTTACATCTGCAGGTTTTAATTTGTTACCAAGAATGACAAAAATGACTACGGAAGACCGTATTCTGATT